>JARYHS010012355.1:0-39732 GCA_031002005.1 Vandiemenella viatica
GCATTATTAGAAAGATATCCAACATGTTTGGTGCACTTGTGCTCTGCTCTGTCAGCTGTGTAAGGGGTCTCTCACTATTGCATTGACAAATCACTCTGCACTCTTATTACACGGCTGCTGGCAAGCAGGTGGTAACTCATTCATTCATTAGAGCTATTTCCTCAGATACAGATTCTCCTCCCAATCCAAACACCCCAATTTTGTAATTAATATTAAGTAACTAAGGAAGTAGATATTATCATTAGTTTGTCCATACACAGTTGTCTTCATATCATAATGAACTTATTATGTTTTAATTTGTGTTTTGATGTTATTTTCATAGGGATCCAACCTGAATATCACTAAAGAAGTTTTTCATTTGGACAACATTGACAATCAAGATCCAAATTTGAACTACATAATCACCAAAACAACACACAAAGGAGCCTTGACCATATTATTTAACAACAGAACAATCATGAAACTGGATGATGGTAATTGCAGTAGTTTTTATATAATAATTTATTATTAGTCATTAATGCTCTTGAGCACAGAGTTGAAACTCAAATTATTCATGATTATTCAGTTTTTGTTTGTTTGTATTTGCTCGTCTCTACCCAAAACCTGTTCATACATTCCTGTTTCCTTTGTTCCTTCCATTTTGTTCCTGTTTTCTTCTGTATTTTAAATTTTGTGTCCATAATTTTGTTCCTGAATTGTCCACTTTCCTGTAATTTCCTTGCTGATCCCTGCATGATTTTAAGTCCTCTTCTATTTCACGGAACCAATTGGTTTTCCTGAGCAAACCATTTACCACATCAAAGATCCTCTTTGTGGGTCTAGGGCTGTTCATTCTATGTAAATGCCCACAGAATCATAATCTGCATCTTCTGATCATGTCTGTCAGTCTATCTGTATGTTCGTATAGTTCTTTTGCTGGTCTTTTAATCCATATGCTGTCTTTAGGTATTGCTACAAAAAAATTTGTAAGGACTACTCAACTTTTTCTGCTTCCGTGATGCCCGAAGCCCCAATCATGGTTGTTTCTGATGCATATAATGCTTCTGGCATTACCACTGTGTTATAATGTCTGAGTTTGGCCTCCATTGGTATATTTCTTTTGTTATAATATGCCCATGTGAGTCTGTATTATGCCTTCTGAACTTTTTCTGATCTTCCCGCATTTGATAGCTTGTTAGATCGTCCTACTTGTATTTATTCCTGTAGACATTGAATTTCTTGATTGATTTTATGTTTCCAAATTTTGTATGTATTGTGTGTACATTGTTGTTTTGTTTTTCCTTGTATGTATTTTTCATATGAAATTTGTAGCCCTGTGTTGGTGGCAATTTGATGTAGATGTTCCAATGCATCTTGTGTTCTTCCTAGCTGTATTCCTTTGACCTGTTTTTCCCATTGTTTGATAACTTTGTCCAATACCATGTTGAATAAAAAATAAAATGAGTGATAATCCATCTCCTTGCCTGACACCTGTGCAAATTTCGAATGATTCTGATGTTTCTCCCATATTTTTTTTTTTTTTTTTTTTTTAGATGTGGTATCAGTGGGTGTTTGTTGTATCTGAGCCCTTATTTTCTTGTATATGTCATATTCTTTCATTATGTCAAAGAGCGTTTGTCCTGTCTATGGAGTCATATGCCTTCTTGAAATCCACAAATGTTACTACGGTATTGTTTACTTGTCTTATCTTCAGGAGTGTTGTCAGATTCCAGATTTGTTCGATGTATGATCTTCCTTTTCTAAAACCTGCCTGGTGTTCACCTATATGTGGATCTATCTGAGGTTGTAGCCTGTTGAGTAGTGCTTTGGAGAGGGACTGGCAGCAGTGAGATACCTCTGTGATTGTTGGGTTCCGTATTGCCACCCTTTTTACATAGGAGATGGATTAGTGCACATATCAATTCTTGAGGAATTTTCTCTGTGACCCAAATATCTGTGATAATTTTATGAATTTCTTTGGGAGATTTTCGCCTCCACGCTTCCAAACTCAGCAATAATGCCATCTTCTCCTGGTGCTCTGTTGTTTTTCAGTTCTTTTATTATCTCCTTTATCTCTTTGAGTGTGTGTGTTAGAAATCAATCTTAGTTTTATGGTAAGTTAAATAGTCTGCATATTAGGTAGCTGCTCTCCATTAATACTGTATTCCAGCTACTATACAGAAATTCTTTCTATATTTGTGTTTTCATTTTGACATCTTGGTTAATCTTTTGAGCTCTGGTAGGAACTTAATAATTGGGACTTGGCAGGAAGCGTAGGAGTATTAATGGTGACCAATACCTGATTGCCAGATTGTGTAACAAAATCATGGGTTAAATCCCAAACCTCTCTGCAGTGCATATGGATTGAGGGCTTATAACACTGTTGATATTGCAGATATAAAACTTGGTGGATGGTGGAATATGGTGTCTTTTGGAATAGTAGGCATGTATGGGCCAGTAGTTGGCTTAACCCTTTCCTTTCATTTATTTCTCAACCACAACAGAAACAACATTGTACACTGAATACACACACACACACACACACACACACACCATCACACTTATCCAAACTTGCATTAACACTTTCATGTTGGGGAATACAATGAGAAATCACTCCATTTATATTTCCCAGGACATTACTACAAAGAAGTAACACCCTTCGTAGTAAACTACTCGAGTAAATTGGATAAGGCACACACTTTGATTTTTGAATATTTCAATTTGACATAGTAATGATAACAATCTATCAGTGAGCAGCAGATAGGATTCATTAAAAGTCTCCTACTGTCACTAATCACTTTTAAAGAAATGATTTACAGATGTATTACTTACGTTTTTAATTTATCCAGAATATTTTTTTATCATTCATGTCTATTTCTATATTAGCTCTGGTTTCCTGGAGTTTTATTTTAATGATAGCTAAAAATTGAGGCTGAAAAGCTTAAGAATTGCTGAGATATAGAAGGCACTGACTAGCAAATTCAAATAAGAGAGAGAGAGAAAGAGAGACCTTTATTTTACATAGATTTCTGAAAAAAGCAGACGTACCAATAACAACAGATAGATAGATAGATAGATAGATAGATATGTTCACTTTGATCCCATGTGAGAATAATCTCGGGGATGTGGAACAGTACATACACTTATTAGTAATGTCAATATTACTATATAATTGATAATATTATTATATATTGACAACAAGTTAGCAACAACCCATTAGTATAACCAATATCTCCTGTAATCTACAAATACAATCCCGAGTTAATTAATACTTATTATGTGGAACAGTGTATACACTTGTTACCAGCATCTAATAACCAGTTATTTTCTTACCAACCAGTTACCATGTAAGGTTTCACTGTAATTTGTGACTACATATTATATTATGTTAGTTGCTATTTATGTGGAACAGTACACACACCTATTAGCAATATCAATTATATTACCAACAACTCATAAGCAGTCAATTACTTAAAAACCTGTTAATATGATAATTTTTCACAGCGGTTTTTGAGTGCATGCTATCCCATGTTAGTTACTATATATAAGTGAAATTTTGTAAACAGTGTAATTAGTTCATTTGTCAAGTTTCAACAGAAAGAAAAAACCATATATCATTTTAGTAATTGTGGATAATTTTGTCACCTTCCCCTTCCATACACCATATATACTATTTTATCAGTCTTTCTTAGTTACCAAATTCCAAGAAGAAAATTCTTTTACAGAGTAAAATGGGTTCTGAAGCAGAAACTCTTTCAGTTTGGACTTAAAGTAGTTGGGTTTTTGTAGATAACATTTAATTTCTGTTGGTAATACATTGAATAAGGAAGCTCCAGTAAATGTTAGCCCTTTCTGAACAATTGACAGTGATTTGTAATCCTTGTGAATATTATATTTATTCCTAGTATTATGGCTATGTATGTCAGCATTAAGATTGAAGTGTTCAGGATTTTCTACTACAAATGATAATACAGAGTATACATACTGTGCTGGCATTGTTAGAACACCCAGGTTTTTAAATAGATTTCTGCACGGTGTCTGTGGGTTTGCTCCACAAATAGTTCTTATAGCACGCTTTTGCAATTTAAATACCCTCTGTGCTTGTGACGAGTTTCCCCAGAATGAGATGCCATAAGTGAGCAGGGAATGAAAATATGCAAAATATACTAACTTTCTGGTTTCTATATTAGCTATTCTAGATATTACCCGCAGTGAAAATGTTGCAGAATTCAGTTTTTTAAGAAGTTGTTGAATATGCTGTTTCCAGTTCAATTTGTTATCTATATATACACCCAGGAATTTTGTGAAACTGCTTTCATCGATTGCTTTTCCTTCTGATAATACATTATAGCTGTCCTTTGTTTTATTTTTTGTAACAAACTGAAGTAACTGTGTCTTTTCTACATTAAGTATTAGTTTGTTGGCATTAAACCACCTGTTAATTTTCTTTATAACTTCATTTGCTGTGTTTTCGAGGTTTTGTGCTGATGGGTCTTTCAAGGATATGCTAGTAACATCTGCAAAGAGCACCATGTGTTCATTATCACCTAGTATATGTGGGAGATCATTTATATAGATTAAGAACAGCAGAGGACCAAGAATTGAACCCTGAGGCACACCACATTTAACTATACCCCATTCTGAGTTTATAACATCTCCTGTATTAACATCTTTCAGTGATACACATTGCTTTCTATTTTCCAGGTATGATTTAAACCAATGTCCTGGCTTACCACTAACTCCATAGTGGTCTAATTTACCTAGTAGAATTTCATGATCAACACAGTCAAAAGCCTTAGCAAGATCACAGAATATACCTAGGGAATTTAATTTTTTATGCATTGATTCCAGTATGTTGTTTACAAAAGCAAAAATTGCTGAATCTGTTGAAACGCCTTTTCTAAAACCAAACTGTACTTTACTGAGTAGGTCATTTTTTTTGTAAATGTGCATACACCCTTCTGTACATTGCTTTTTCAAAGATTTTTGAAAATGCTGGTAGAAGTGAAATGGGTCTGTAATTCTCAATTTTTGAGGTATCACCCTTTTTATAAAGCGGTTTGATTATTGACTTCTTGAGTGAGTCAGGGAAGATACCTTCTTCAAAAGAACTATTACAAATATGACTAATAACTCTACTAATGCTGGTGTTACATTGTTTCACTACATGGGTTGAAACCTCATCATAACCAAATGACTTTTTATTTTTGAGGGATTTAATAATTTTTTCAATTTCATTTTGACTGGTGGGAAATATAGACATAGGTGCTGTTTTTGGTGACAAGGATTTAAGTATTGCTATAGCATCCATATTCCCAATATATTTTCCTTTTATTTTTTCAGCAACTGTTAAGAAGTAGTTATTGAAAGCATTTCCTACATAAGAGGGGTCAGTTACAAGCTTATCATTAATGCTTATAGATATAGGTTTATGTTCAAGGGATGATAAAGTTGTTTCTCTTTTAATAATGTTCCAAACACTTTTTATCTTATTATCTGAACTACTAATCTCATCGTTTATGGCCAAACGTTTAGCTTCTTTTATTACTTTGGTTAAAATTCTACAGTAAGTTTTGTAATGTTGTCTGAGATGCATATTATCAGTATTCCTAACTTTTACATACAATTCCCTTTTATGTCTGCAAGATGTTTTAATACCAACTGTAACCCAATTTTTGTTTACTCGTTTTTGACCAATTGGAACTAGTTTTGTAGGGAGACACCTTTTGTAAATTTCTGAAAACCTTTGGTGAAAGTAATTGAATTTATTGTTTACCCGTTTTAATTTATAAACAGTGCTCCAGTCCTCATTGAGAAGTTCATCATTTAATATTTTTATTGAATTGTTCTTTAATGGCCTAACTCTGACAAATCCTTTCTTTTTGTTACATTCATTTCCCACAACATCCAAAATATTTATTTGAGCATTATGGTCTGACAATCCATTTTCCATTGGAACTGTTTCATATATTTCTAATTTATTGTGCTCTACAAAAATGTTATCAATAATGGTACTACTATCTTTTTGTGTTCTAGTTGGGAAATTTACAGTTTGATAGAGATTGAATGATCTAAGCATTCCTAGAAGATAATCTGTCTGGTTACATTCTACAGCAAAATTTATGTTGAAGTCTCCACAGAGGATAATTTCCCTTTTAGTACGTGATAAGTTTATTAGAACTGCCTCAAGTTTATTAAAAAATTTACTGAAGTCTCCTGTGGGAGCCCTATAAACTGTCAGCACTATAAGATATTTGTTTTCTAATTCTAACTGTATTGCACAACATTCAAAATCTTTTTCTATACAGTATTTACTTACATCTAACAATTTTGTCTCGGTATTTTCGCTTACATATATTGCTGCACCACCCATTCTCATCTCTGACCTGCAATAACAAGAAGCTAATCTATATCCAATAAAAGGGAGGAGACCTATTTCAGAATTCTTCAGATGATGTTCTGTCAGACATACAATATTTATGTTAAGATTCAATGATTTTTGGGTTTCTTCTATAGATATTATGAACTCATCAAGTTTGCTTGAGATACCCCTAATGTTCTGATGGAACAAAGCTATTTTAGACTGACATTCTTTATTTTTTACTGTAATACCATTATGTACATTTCTTAAATAACTCTTCCTACTCTTGACATTTGGCCTAAAAAAGACTGAGTCCTACCACCAGTTACCACTGGGATGGGGTTCACATCCAACCTGCCTCTCCTGATGTTATTGGCAATCAGTTGCGTTAGCTTCTGCTTGCCCCGAACATTCAGGTGGAGTCCATGGGAGGTATGGTCACTCCGTGTTATGCCAGAAACATCTATCAAACCAATGTGTGTTCGGTCAGCCTGACACAATGCACGCTTCAGATCTGCCTGCGTACGCTGTACATGATCAACACATCCAGGGTTGATCATAACGCCTGAACAGGTCAACAAAACCAACATTGGTGTGAGTGGTGTTTTTAGCAAAGTTGTCAATGTCTGTTTCAACACAATAATTGAGATTTCTGGACAGACTGTTTCCAGGACCCCCAACTATAATTATATGATCCTCTTTAGTAAGATCTTTCCCCAGGCTTGAAATTTCATCCACAACATTGCCAAGTTCTGCATTAGGCTTAAATATACTACACACCTCAACATCAGAGCCCAGGCTTGACTGTAGCATTGCACTTAACCCCCTACCGTGACTACTTCCAAGCAATAACACCTTCTTGGATTTCTTTTTTCGAGCTTTGCACAATGTGTGCTTTTTTACAGCTTTGTTGCAATGAGACAGCCCTACTGTGGTATCTGATACATCCTCAGTTAGATTCTCCAACACCCCAAAAGTATTGGAGACTTCCAACTGAAAATTTGTAGAATGCAGGTCCTGTTGTTTCATTCCAGTTTTGGCTGCAATCCACTGGAATTCCTTAACATTTAATGCTGCTTTTTCAGCCTTCAAAACATTGAGCTCTTTTGTTAATTCAGCCACTGTGGATTCGAGACAAGAGATCCTGCTTTCTAGTTCCCTCTTTTCCTTGCTACTTTTGCAAGTCAAACAACTCCAAGGAGAGTAAAGTGCATTTTCAGCTTCCATGTAGCCACATTTCGGATGAAAACGAACTCCACAATCATTACAGCTGTTTCCCTGCTTTACAACCCTGCGACAGCCACCACACTTCATGCTCATTGAGATTTTAAACAAAACAAACTATGTGCCCTTGAAGCGAGTTGTGACTTAACCTATAAATACCTTTCCTTATTATGCAATATAATTTCCACAAGACACACCTTTCTCCGTTTACCACGCAAGCAAACCAATTTTAACAATAAACCTGTTAGTAACTGCTTGTTTCCTTCACTGATAGAAGATTAATTCCCTATAACGGTTATTAGTATAATGTAAACAACACACACGAGTTTTAAACTTGTCGAACCAACACCTTTTTGAACTATTTAATCTATGATACTTTTACTACACAGTGTTACTACACTCAGATTCGCTAAACACGCCACCAGACAAATATTTTTACACGTTATTTAATATTAAAAGTAATTTAAGAGAGATGGTATCCGTTCACAACTTCCGCGAGTAAGACAGAATCTTCAGATGTAAGCTGGCTATCAACAAAGAACATAATGTCCACTAGTAATTAACAACAATGAAAACAATTATGCTGCTTCTATTTTGCATGAGTCAGATGTTGTATAATTTTTTACAACTTAAAGAAAATAATTAATCTGTATAAAATGATTCAAATCTTTTTCTTTATGTCAAACAAATGATTGGTTTTGTTTGAATATGCTCATAAGTGCCTATGCTTAAGCTCAATAATGTTTATAAAATTCATAGTGCACTGTATTATGTTAAAATATCTTATACTTGGTAATGGTTTTATTTCTTATCAATTACTCCAATTAGCGTTTAATGATTAGCCTTAGTGGTGAATTAAAAAATAACTCAAAGTAGGGGGATGTCATTATAATTAATAAGCAAATTTTTTTTTTTTACATAAAATGTTCATAGGTTATCTGCCAGATAAGGCATCAAGTGGGTGCATCAATTTGAGGGTGGCCTCTGAATTCATCTTCCTGATTTCAGTGGAAAAGTTTGTTTTATAGACAAGGAAACGAAAAAGTGAAGTACATTATTAAGGGAGGTGGTGAAAGATTTTAAAGTAAGATAATAATGATAATAATGTGAAAATAGTTGTGTAGAGAAATTTCTCCTGGAACATAAGCTCCATTATAATTGATTTTTATTTTTAAAAACATCTTTGTCATTTTTACTGCTTTAACTGTCCTATTTATGAAATTATGCAGGTTGTGAATTCACGACCTGCTGAACACCTGGGCTTAGGTATTGTACAGTATCACCACCATGGAGCAGAAAATGATGGTGAAGATTGGTTTGAAGTTTTGGCAACAGATGGGACATTTGAGGCTATTTCAATAGTGAGAATGTCTATCAGTCCATGGCCCAAGGTGCAATTTGCTCTTCATACAGAGGACAGAGTTATCACAGTAGAGGAGCATGGCCCACCACTTCGTCTGCCCCTGTTACGAGAGGCGGCTAGCCTCTCATTTGAGTCACACATCCTCTGTACAGCAGCTGCTGGTAGTGCAGTACCTGGAGTTGACTTCCAGACTGTCCATCAGGTTTGATGCATCAAAAGGGTTTTATCTTTCTCTGGTGTTGGAAATAGTATTATTTGACTGAGATGTTAGGGAGAGCATTATTAAAAAAATAAACTTAAAAATGTTTTTCATTCTATTACTTAATAAAAATTGCTGAAAAAGATTGAGACTGAAAAAATTAATTACAGTAATTCTTATAGAGCAATAGTATGAATTATTCAAAACTTTTTCAGTCTCTCTTACTCATCCATTGTAGTTGTTTTTTTGGCCAGTTTTCTGTAGGCATCCACCTTGCATCTTGTAAACAACTGTACGTGAATTTATATATACACACACATTTTGTCAGTCTAAAATCTGCAGTTAAGATTTTTTATTTTATTTCTGAAAAGAATAAACAATTTTTCATTTGTAAATCCAAGAATGTTTTATTGCAGTAACTTCTTCTCATTTAATTTTCAATTTGTAACAGTAAAATTAACATATTTTCACTGCTTTTTCAAAAAAAAAAAAAAAAAAATCAACTTAGTCCACAAACTGAAGGTTGGTTGGAACCTCCCAAAGGAAGTATACTAAGCCATTGTGTCAGAGGTAGGATTGCCGATTCCTTACCTCCAGTTTAACATTGGAATGAGAACCATGGGGAGACCTGGCGTAGCTCATATGATCAAACACAGGTCTCAAAAATTCCTGTGTCTGCTGGCATTCGAACCTGGGACCGTATCGGTGAACTTTTTGAAAGCAAGTGCCTTAAGCACTGAGCTGCCAGACTGCTCTCACTTTTTCTATAATGGCATATTAAAAACAGTGAGAGAAGCATCTCATGTGACTTTAGTGACAAATTTAAATTGTAAATGAAGTATTTCAGTTGATGGTGTCAATAGGTGAATAAAATATAGGTACACAAAAAGCAACAATTTTGTTTGTTTGTTACCTTTTATCAGTGGAAGGACATTGGGTATATTTTGCAAATGTCTTAGGCATTCGTTCCAGACTTCCTTTTCCTTCCGGTCAATAGGGAGTTGTAAACACTTTTTCACCTTCAATTTTTCACACACACTTTTCAGCAGTTCACTCACAAAACAATTCCAGTTGTCTGACAACAACCAAGAAGGAATGCCGTAGTGCAAAATCATTTCTTCCACTAAAGCCTGACTGACTGTCTCAGTGTCCTGTCTCTCAATGGGTACTGCCACAAGATGTGACAGAACAGAAATATTTGGATAAGAAAATTATATTTTTGATCTCTGAGAGTAGATAAAAAACTAATAATATATATACTCTTAGAGAGAAAAAGCAATGAGTTGTAAGTTGCTATGGAGATTAGGACTTGTGAGATTATAGTTATCAGAGTAGACTAGTAGATTGAATGCTCGAGAAAAACATTGCCTAAAAACGAACCTGCATCTTCTGAGAATAACCAATTCCATTGCAATTCCTAGTAGATCCGAAGATATAAAAGTAAACGATATATTTTGGATCTAAAGAATTGAGTTATTCATAATTATAATTACAATCAAATCAACGACAAGAGACGCTAAAGCGTTACAAAGATACTTGGCTAATGCATCCTGGAACATCTGTTTCCATGCGTGCTCACTGTAAGAGCCCTTACTATACAATATCACACCTCTTGAAAACATGGTCTGGTGTATCCATAATCTTTAATGGCATCTTCACCTTGTTTACTTGGCATTGTTTGCATCTTTTTATATATAATCCTTGTCGCAACTGACCTAGCTCATTATACTTCTTTGTAAAATTCTAAAAGTCCCAGTAAATCCCATAAAACCTTGGTCCACTACTGCTTTGCTACATACACGCTGCACTGTTCGTAATGATACACCACATACGTCGGCTGTCATTGTCTGTGGTTCTCTAAGAAGTATTTTAACTTATTATTTAGTGTCCTAATGAAGCTATACACATTTAAAATAATTGATTATGATTGTCACCTAATATAACAATTATTGGATCTCATTTCACTTACATCATTTTATAATAATGTTTCCATATAAACAAGACAATACTGCAACAGTGCCTCTTGCCAAGCATCCATTTGTGTGGAAAGGAAGGCAAATGAAGGGTGTAGTGAGGTGAGGAGTGGGGCAAGGGAAACATGAGCTTGAGCTGCCAGTTCACAGTGAACA
Organism: Vandiemenella viatica; assembly: GCA_031002005.1. Lineage (NCBI taxonomy): Eukaryota > Metazoa > Arthropoda > Insecta > Orthoptera > Morabidae > Vandiemenella > Vandiemenella viatica. The sequence goes on from JARYHS010012355.1 coordinate 11,256, forward strand.
AAGTATAGGAGTTGACTGAGAGGGTGGGGTCTATTTTGGGTAGGAGGGATTTCAGATCAGGCTTGAAGGTAATGATAGGGGTGATTGATGGATTCAAAGAATTGTGTGGCCAGTACTGGACTGGAGTTGACCGTATTGTTGAGAAAGGTCACGAATAAGTTTCATACCAGTATGTAGTGAATTATGCTCATGTTGTGTTGGCTGTGTTCTTTGCTGCCATCCTGCCTTCATTTTTGTTGAGTCATAGATTTATTTGATTTATCTTTAAGATTGACATACCGAGTTCAGCTTAAATTTCAATAAAAAATATCACTCTACTGTTAATTTCTATAGTATTTTAACCTTTCATGATGTTGAGCCCACACTTTAGAGAAATGCTTTTTCTGATGGTGGAATTCAAAGTAAACTCATATTCCCACAATTCATTTAAAACAGGAGTACAAACAATGAAAACATGTTGAATTGAGTTAGTGTTATTTTTTTCCCTACCTTTTGGGATTTGTATAGAAAATGTTTCTTTGTTTTTGTTTTATTTTAATGGCAGTCAGATTTCCTTCATGCATTTAAATGAAATAAGGTTTCACACCAATAAACTTGTAGATTAAAATTGGTAATAACAGTATCTACATTTATTAAATAACATTGGACTTTATAAAATAATTTTGGGGCTCCTACCAGGGAGATGAAGATTCAAAGTCGCTCTCTGACTTCATCTTCTGGTGAAGTGAAACTTCGCATCAAATTGACAAGAACATTTTATACACCTGGAAAGCCTCCATCTATTCGCATTGGTTTAGATCTCCAAAATTATTGTTATTAGTATTATTTGTAAGGTTTAAGTGTTTTTTTCCCAATTTGTAATACATCAACATGAAACCATGAGCTTGTTCAGGTTGCACTTGGCAGCATCCCTACCACAATAGGGCGTGTCGAATTTTTCGACTTCCTTTTTCAAAAAATGAGGGGAGTCAAAAAGGTGTGTTTTGGTTAGTTATTCACAAATATATTTACATGAACTGGCAATTACATTGGTTTGCTTGGTAAATAGCTACTTCAATTTCGTGATATTTCCCCGTTTCATGTAAAAATCGCAGCAAACTATCTTCACTCAAAAAGTGCTTTCTTATCATTATTTTGTTTTTACTTCTGCTCTAAGGTTAAGAATATACTTATACAAGACTATAGTATCTGTAAAAAAAATTATTTCACTCGTAAAAGTTTTTAAACTGAGCAATACTCATTTGCAGCTGAGTGTATTTTTATTAATATCATACAAATAGTGTCATTTTCTACGTCTTCTTTTTCCAGTAATGAATAATTTCTTCCACTTGTAATATATAAAAGTTCGGAACAATGGATAATAAAAGGAAGTCAAGACTGGCAACATCCACTCACATTAGTAATTTAATTGGAACTGGTCGAGAAATGCTGCCTTCCGAACTACCACCTCTGCGTGATGTTATAAGATATGGGCTTCTACTAAGAGAGCAGAGTAGAGAGAATATCAGAAATTACCCAGCAGCCAATCTTGTAAAGGATATTTATCTAAAAGTGATCGAACAGTGGGAGCGAGCAAACAGCTGTTTTGTGGTACCAATTTTAAATTTGAGAGTCACAGTCCTGAAGAAAATAGTAGAAAACTGGGAAAATGCCGAAAACATATCACTTGGAAGAGGGAAACTGGAAGTGAAAGAGGTTTTCATAGCAACGTTATACAAGCTCTTTCACATCCTCAATTGCAAGTGTGAGACCAAGCTATGTTCAGAATTTGAGAGTGGATGTCCAGGTGCTGCTGATTGTCAATATGAAGTGCATATCTCCTGCTCTTGTTCTAAGTATATGAAGATCCCTGTTAAAGAACTTTTGTTTATTAAGAGTCAAAGAGAGAAGGTTGGATCTGTTGGACAGCATCAAATTGGATTACCAGATCTACCTGGAGCACAGAAGATAAATTAAAAAGCAGAAGAGGCAAGAAGATGAATTAAGAATAATTTATGAATATGAACAAAAAAGGAAGGAAGAGTTAACATTTCAAACAAATTCAGTTTTTTCTCCTACGAAAATGAAGAGCTAACTGACTTAACAGATAAGCTATCTGAAGATCCTTTGCAAATTACATGTGATGAGTCTGATGTACCTTCTAATTCAAGTACAAGTCGGTATAATACATTACAATTGTGCAATGTTGCATTGCAAAGTATTAGGTATGGTGTTGGTCTGCGTGCTGTAGCTGCCATAACAACAGCTGCATTTTTGGATGCTGGATTAATAACTGAAAGAGACAGGAGACTTGTGGTTGATCACAATAAAGTAAAAAGGGTGCAACAAAAAGTTATGAAATCACTTGATGAAGAGTTCCATGTTCAACGCCGGACAGGCAATATTGAATGTATCTTCTTTGATGGACGCCAAGATTCCACTAAAGTTTCATTGCAAGCTGATAACTCAAGTCATCAGTTTCCAGGTATAGTGTAAGAAGAGCATTACACTGTTTGCAGTGAGCCAGGTGGCACTTATCTTTGCCATTTTACTCCAGACAAAGACTTAACGAAAAGGAAACCTGCTGAAGTTATTGCTAACCATCTTGAAGATTTTTTAAAGAAAAACAGCATTGATAAAAGTTTGCAGGCTATTGGTGCTGACTCAACGAATGTTAACACTGGATGGAAAGGAGGAGTCATGCATTGGGTTGAGGTAAAGCTGAATCATAAACTCATCTGGTTGGTTTGCACTCTTCATACTAATGAGCTACCTTTGCGGCATTTGATCACAGAGTTGGATGGAAAAACTTTGTCTAACAACAAGTGGAGTGGTAAGATAAGCAATACGCTTGATGCTGCAACAGAATTTGAAATCAATCCCTCATTTGTCGGAATAGCTTTTCCAGAATCTTTGGTTCCATTGAGTGACACTGTTGTCAAAGATTAGGATTTTGGTTACAGGATAACTCAGACTATAAGGACAGGTAGACTTCCAACTGATCTGATATTATTATAAATTGGTCCTGTAAGCCACTTTCGGTGGTTAACGTCGCATATGGGTTTCAAAACATGGCCTTAAAGGCAATAACTTAAAGAAGTTACAACTGTTTGTGGAATATATTGTTGGTGTTTACTATCCCTGCTTGTTTACAATCAAATCAAAATTCTTTTGGGTGGAAGGACCTCGCCATATTCTTTATCCATTGAAGCTTCTAAAATATCAGAAGAAGGCAGTAGCAGATATCGTTTTGCCAACAATCCAACATTCTTCGTGGTTTGAATTTAGAGAAATGGTGCTTCAGACACTTTTATGCTCGGAAGACCAAGAAGAAAGAAAAGCTGGGGTCCAGAAGATAATTCAATTAAGGAATGAAGATGATGATACTCCAGGAGACCTATCTGTTCGGCCTAGGAAAACACTTGCAGTAAACCAAAATACAACTTCCCTCTTGGAACCGATAGACTGGTCAGAAGAAGTATATGAATCTCCACTTACTGTAAACTCAAAATATCAGAAATAAAAAGTTTCTTGAAGAGCCAATGCAAGTTCCAAAGTGGTCATGTCATGGACAGTCCATTGAGAGGTGTGTGAAACAAGTAACAGAGGCTTCTAGTGAAGTGTATACTCATAAGAAACGAGAAGGATTCATTAGAGGCCAGGAAGCAAGCAGAAGAATGATGTCTAGGAATGAATTGAAGCAAGATTTGATGAATATTGTTGGTTGAAGCATTTAACTTTTCTTATAATGTGTTTACAGTGTTTGATAATAAAGACAAAATTTAAATACAATTGTTTGAGTTCATTAAACCACTTTTTGAGGAAATTTTGTCGAAGTTTATATTAAGTTATCCCTTTTTTTTCGGAAATTTCTATACTGATTATAATCAAGCGCAAATATACCAAGCTAAATCTTTATGAATAAGAAAAACTCTTTTAAATTTGGATATTACACATCAAAAGGCAAGTTTTTGGACCCCCTCATTCACAGAAATCACAAATTTTTATTTTTGCCCTACAAATTAACACGCCCTACTACCACAATGTATAGTGTGTGTGATAGATCTTACAGAAAAGAAAGACTCTTCTCTCTTCAAGGTCGTGTGAGGCTTTTGAGAAAAATTTAGATCCTGAATGTACACAAATGAAAGTAGAGTTGTACTCAATGTCATATTTCACTTTGGTGATTTTCTAGGAATCTTTTAAATAGGGAATACCCTTTTATATTACCAATTGTGAGTATGTGAAAAACATTGTTATGCTGCTGCATATCCAACAACAGCTGACTACTGTTGTCTCAGTATTTCTTGCAAGCAAATGTAAATGGTTTGCATCTCTCTCATTTTCCCTATCACGTTCACACATTGGGGAACTGATTGATTATTTCAATTTGGTGTAAATGTTTTTGGAAATTGCTATGATTAAATCATATAGTTGTTAGTTTTCCCGTTGGTTCCACAGTTTAATGCAGCTGTTTTTTTGTTTTTTTTTAGCATGCAAGGGTGAAAAAGGTGACAATAACTGCCTTTCTGCATGGAGCTAACCATCTATTGATCTTCATTCCCCATTTCTCATGTGCGTGTTTTTTTCAGTAGAATGAAGAAGTTCAAGGCTCCAATGACAGCAGGGCCACATTTAAGCATAGGCTACCAGGGGCCTGCACCACAAATAGGGGGCCTGCACCACAACCCCCCCCCCCAAAAAAAAGGTCGCCGATAAATTTTTTGGGCCGAATTTCAAATAGAACCATTGATAGTCAGAGGCAGCCCCCTGTTGGAGGGGCCACTGCTGACAGGGGGCCCGCACCACATGTATAGCCTAGGGGCCCATAGAACCTAAATTCGGCCCTGAATGACAGATTCATCTAGTTCTTAATCTAGGCCTACACTAAAGGCCAAGTTGATACTAAGCAATAGATCTTCCTGAGATCTATGACAGATTGAACCATTAATAATGGTAAATTAGGTAAAACCTATTGGAGTGAATGCAAATTCTTTGCTGGGTGGAAGAATTATTAAAAGATAGAAAGCAAAAATTTAGGGTAGAAAATGTGGTATGAAAAGAAGTGAAAATGGGAGTGCAGCAGGGTACTCCATTGAGACAATTGATATTCATTATTCTAATGAATGATTGTGTTAATGGTTTACTGTCAGAAGTTAGGTTGTTTGGAAATGATATAATAGGATCAAAACGGGTGAAAACTAAACAGCTGCAGAGTGACCTTGACAGGATTCCAATTTGAGTAGGTTAACAGTGGATGGAGGTAAATACAAAGAAAAGTCAGATTATTAGGTACATAGATAAAATAAAATTTGGCATAAAATTTGATAATAAACTCAACTGGGTGGGACACATTAGACGGGTGGAAGGAAAGTGTTTCAAAACCCTTCATTTATTGGAGAGAGGAGGGGGGGATGTACCAGAGAAGTTAGGGAATTTGGTTGCAAACTTAGGTCAGACCATTACTTGAATATGGTGGCATAGTGTGGGATCTACACTTTTGATATTAAATACAGGTGTTGGAAGGGGTGCAAAAAAGTGCTGCTACATTTTTCTCTGGAAATTACTGCAGAACACAATCAGTAACTGACATGATAAAGGAGCTTTGTCAGAATTCATTGAAAGACAGGAGGAGGGTCAAGAGAGTGGTAGGAGCATACAAGTCGTATATTGGTGATAATGCATAGAAAGATATTGGTAGAAGAATTGAAAGAGGTACATGGAAGGGAAAAGATGACCATGACTACGTAAGCTTCCATTCGATTTCAGGCATATGGTGTGGAAAAATTTCTGGTAACAATAACAAACTAATAATTATAAGAATGCACGTTGTTTCCAGTGAAATTCCTGAAACTGATGTACTTGTCTCACATGATAAAGGTTTCACTGGAAATATTGTTTGTTTGTTATGTTCACCTTTTCTTCCACCATTCGTTGTCCGCCATTTTCTCCTGGTTCTAATGGCAACAGTATTGACATTCTATAAAGATGTAATAAAATAAAAATTAATTTGGTTGATTAATTATGAGTGCATTAATTATTATCTGAATTATTTCAATCTGAGGTACATTTTTTAAATTATTTTTAATGCTACTAAATATCTATACAATTTGAAAGTTATTTAAAACTCAATCAAAAGTTTCATTATTCCTTATTTCATTACTATATGTTTAATAAGAGTTTCCCTTTTTAGTTTAAAAATTGTTCAGTTATAACACTCGATCTGCATAGTTAACAGAATTACATTTCTACCACAGATTTGTTTAAGTAGAATGTTCTGATATGTTATTTTTGTCCAGCAGACGGTGGTATTCCCAGCTGGAATGAGATCTTCAGTATGTGAAGTGATTCTTATTGATGACTCCAATTATGAAGGAGAAGAGACCTTCACAGTAAAACTTGAAACCATTCCAAATGGTTGGTATAAATATATTTTCCTTTCACATGTGTACATACTATTATTAAACACCTGTTAATAGTGTATTGTTAAATTCACAAATATTTCACTATTTTAAATGTACTATTGGTTTTTTTTAATCCCTATCTTGATAGATTTTAATTGAAAATTTCATCCAGCAGGAATTGTTCAGTTTCCTCATCATCTTACTTATGAAAATTTATCATTTTGTCTGATTTTAGAAGTAGTGTTAGAGGCATGTTAGAGACACATTTGAAACTATTGTTATTTTGTAATTTAAAATACAGTACTCAGATAATTTGTGAAAGGAATGGATTTCATCTTCCAACATTCATTTCGGTAACCTTATTCTTCACTAGAACTGTCACACTGACAGTAGTAAATCATTGAACATTTTCAATAATGAACATTAGACGAATTTATGCTCAGAGTTGTATTAGCAGTATCAGATGTTATTGGATTCAAATTAGTAACTGATGTTTATCCTCAACAGGGATACAATTGTTCAGTTCTCAATGTAATTATTCTGTAGAAAAAAAAATTCCACTCTAGGCTATTTAATCATGTATAGTCTCCTTCTTTGTTTTTATAGTTTCTATTTGACACAATGTTTTCGATTGGAACTTCTTAGTCTGCAAACTTTGATCAGTAGAATAAATCTAGATCTACAGCAAGTTTTATAAGGATCCTGCTGGTAGAGTTTCAAAACATGCAAACAAATCCATTACTCTCACTGGTTTTCAGTGGTCGGCCAAATGAATAATGGTGAGTGGTAATCTGTTTGCCCCTCATTTTTCTGGCCTGTTTAGATCTGTGAGTTTGATGTACCTTGATAACATATAGTAGGTGAATTTTAACTTAAAGGCTAATAAAATACCTTTTGAAAACATAGAACCCTTGATCAGGTGAAAAGCCTATGAAAACACTTGATGATCTTTATAATATTACCAATTGTAGATTTGAGGATTGCTTTATTCTTTATAAATATTCTGTTTGAGCAGTAATGGAAATAATTGAATTTATGCTGATCCTGCATTGCTCTGAGTATCTGCACTTAAACCCAACTATGGGTGGGTAAACCTGGGCCTGTCAAGTGGGTTGTACCTGTAAACCCCATTAGTAGATGGAATATAACAATGAAAGGGATTTTACTGAGGTACTAACTAAAGCTGTAAGGCAATTTAATTTGAATTTTGATATCATTTAATTTTTTAAAAAATATATGTATGAGGTTGTGACAATAACAGAAGTGTAAAGTAGCACTGATTGCAGATGCCTGGAGGGAAAAATCATTAATCATAAGGAAGTTAGTGAAGTTGATTATACAAAAAGGAGGAGGTTGCAATAAGGAACTATCTTTACTTGAAATCTTGACTCTAAGAGGACACATCATTTAATAATTGATTTGGCTGATGATGATGAGAAGAGCAATGAACAAATATTAGAGTTCAGTAACTTAGTGGAAATACAAAAACCACAGGCTGTTATAAACGTAGAACATTCATTAAAGGAAGATTTGCTGGGCAATGAGTTCCCCTTAAAGGTTGTAGTGTGCAATAGAGATAGCAGAGGAATTGGCAGAAAGCTATTCCCACTGGTTACCAAAGACTACTACTGTTTGCTAATATTCAAAGATGATAAACTTGAGCTATTTGGGGTAGAGTGCTGGGTAATACAAGAAATAAATTACACTGATAATCCAAAAAAAAAACTTTTGGCGGATATCTGTGTATCCAATGTGTGTTCTAAGACAATTGAGACATACTGATTCAGAATATGCCAACCGTTTATTTGTATCACCCACCATTTTTTAGAAATAAGACATTAACCAATTATAGATGTTTAACATAGTATCACGGCATACAACTCACAGACAGACATTTCAGATGAACATTTATTACTTCATGCAGTACTAATGTACAGGGTGCGGCAGCATAACTTCCTTTTTTAAAATGCGCGTCATTCAGTCGGTTGATATCGTAGCGCAGCGCTAGTGGTCTCGTTCGAGGGGCGTGACTATAAAGCTTTTTCCCGACACAGTTCAGTCGCCATCATGCATTGGAGCAGTGAGAAGCGTGCGTTTGACGTTGAGGCCTACTTTTCGAGTGGATGTTCTGTGATCGCAATCCAGCACGCTTTTTGGAATAGCTTTCATTTAGCCCCATTGGTCCCTGTCCCGTACCCGAAATCAATTGTTACGTGGGTAGCTACTTTCAGACAAACTGCATTCACCCAAAGTCACAGTGTAGTGTGTAATTTCCTCAGGTGGAATTATTGGTCCCTGGTTCTTTGAGGAAAATGAAGTCACAGTGACAGTGAATTCGGACCGGTATGTAAACATGTTACAGGATTTTTTTTTTCCTCACGGCTAGATGAGTTAGGCTTAGGGGACACTTGGTTCCAACAAGACGGTGCAACGGCACACATCCCAAGAACATCGATGGCTGTACTGAGGGAACACTCCCCACAGCGCCTCATCTCAATTACGGGCGATTTGGAGTGGCCCGCCCGCTCTCCCGATTTGACCCCTTGTGAGTTTTTCTATGGTTTTTTTTGAAATCCCGTGTTTATGTGAACCATCCAAGGACCACACAAGATTTGAAGACCAACATCCAGGAAGAAATTGCCACCATAACGCCTGCTATGCTGGCAGGAGTCATGATAAACACCAGAAATCGGTTTACTCAATGTGTGCAGAATGGGGGACGTCAGCTACCTGATTTGATCTTCAAAACTAATTAAAATAAAACTTTATGTATGTGCCTATATTATAAAAAATAAATAAAAAATTTCTTATTCATACAATGGGTTTTATTAAGTTTTGAAAAAAGGAAGTTATGCTGCCGCACCCTGTACACATACTATATAGGTCAATCTAGTTTAAGGTACAATACATATATAAAGCACATTTATATAAAATAAATATCCATAATTTACATTGAGTTCGGTTTGAATTTCTTGGCTGTTGACTTGTGCTTGTGATGAGTATTTGTCATCTTGCGCCGAAGCATCCAGCAGTCATCAGCCAACATTGCTGCACTCCATAGGCCCTGATAGCATGATGTCCTGGTGAAACCATTCACCATGTTCGTCACTGACAGAACCTAGGTTCTCGGGAAAGAAATTGAGATGTGAGTCGAGGAGATGAATTTTTAGGGACATATTGCAACCCAGTAGGCTGTAATATGCACTAATGCACTTCTGCACAACATTCACATAATCAGGAGATTTATAATTTCCAAGGAAATTGGCTACAACTAATTTGAATGCCATCCACGCATCTCTATCAGCATCACCCAGTAAGTCTTCGAAGTGGCTGTCAGCAATGATCTTTCTTATTTGTGGACCTATAAACACACCTTCTTTCACTTTTGCATTACTCAACTTTGGAAACTTGTTGCACAGGTACTGAAAAGCATCTGAGTTGTTATCTAGTGCGTTCACGAAGTTCTTCATGAGCCCCAGCTTTATATGAAGAGGAGGCATAATAACTTTGTTACTCTCAACCAACGGTACATGAAGGACGTTTTTACTTCCTGGCTGCATTTATCTCTGATAAGCCAATTCTTCTTTATATAGTGGTGCTTCCTATCTCTACTGTCCTACTTGCAGATAAAGCAGCAGTACTTTGTGTACCCAGTCTGCATTCCCATGAGAATAGTGATAACTTTTAAATCACCACAGATATGCCAGTTGTAGTCATGATAGCTTATTTGTCAAGAAGTAGCGACATGGTTTCATATGTCTCTTTCAGGTGGGTAGAATAACCAACTGGTACTGATGCATATCTGTTACCGTTGTGTAATAATACTGCCTTTAAACTTCTCTTTGACGAATCAATGAACAGTCGCCATTATTCAATGCTATGTTCCACCACGAGGCTTGACATTAGACCTTGGACGTCCGTGCAGTAACAAAAACTGTCACTCATTGAAAAGAACTGCACAAGTTCTTTGTGTCTGTGCTTAAAGTGGGAAGTCGTTGTACCTGGTGCAAGCAAATTAAATTCTTTAAGACATGAACCTAGCAGTTCAGCTTGGCCTTTTGTTAGTGCCAAGTCCCGTACGAGGTCACAAAGTTCATCATCATTTATTAAATGAATATCTACTCCAGGATGGTAGTCAGAGTCTGCGTCGTTGCTAGAAGACGAAGGAGAACTCTCTTCTTGCGTTTCTTTATCAACTCTGTATTCTGTAGGTGCTGTTGATATTGGACAAGTGACAGGATCATGAGGAATTGTCTTTGAAACGGAGGGAACGTCTGGATACTTTACACTTGCACGAGTTTTGTAGGAGAATCCGGTGATGTTTGCTAAACAGAAATAACAATCTGTGGCATGGTTGCTTGACTCACGCCATATCATAGGAACTCTGAATGCCAGATGGTTGTTCTTCTTCGCTTTCTGTATCCAACCGCATAAGTTGCATGCACATCTCAAACAGATGTACTGCGGTGCCCATGACTTACCACTATTCACCTTCGAATCAAAGTATAATTCATATGCTCTCTTCAGAAATGGTGTAAAAGTCTTCCGACGGGATTTGTCTGTCAGATAGCCGCACACATAGCAAAACAAATCTGGTGAATTCTTGCAACCTCTCGACGCCATCTTTTCCCCCTGAAAATAAAAAATAAACAAATGAAATAATAGTACTGTGGTCTAAAAAATATTCTGATGTATTACGTTAAGTGTAACTGTATTCAAAATCGACGAAAACACAAATCAAGTTGCACTACAAATAACGAAAACCAATGAAATTGTATTTGACGAAAGGTGTTCCATATAAATATGTATTTCTTATGTATCTTCGAAACCTGACTTGATACAGCAGAACGGTTTTCAGATTTGAAATCAGCACATAAAACTGCATTATAAAATGTAAACATGGTGTCAGATATCTACAGCTTGTTTTTAAGTGTTATCGATGGAGCTGCTGATTGATTTGACTAACTCAAACAGTGAAAGAAATCAAAATTTGTATTTTGACACACACATACCTTTACATACTGTTGAGATCAAAATATTTTCCCAGTAATAATGATGACATTAACCATTTAATGTAACTGCAATGAGTAGCTCGTTCTTCTTAATATCAAAATAAATTTTTATAAAAGGCTTTAAATATGCAGTAAGAAAACTGCCACATATAGTAAACTCACCAGATTGGTCTCAGTCACATTCTTCTGTTACCAAATATGAAAAAATAACTCTCCACACATACATGCATCTAAAACTTTGGTGGTCATTGTTAAACAAACAGGAAAGGTAAGCCTTGTTAAACTAGTTCTCTTGCTTGGTGTTAGGCAAGAGATATTTGCTTAAGTTGTGACTGTTGCTGACAAAGTTCTTGACTGATTAGTAAACATTAAAGTCTATCTGGTACCTTACACTGAAGAAAGCAATGATTCGACAAGTTGGTCGCCAGTCTATTGTACTTGTATAATCCACAATGGATAATGGGTTTAGGTTCAACATAAAGAAATAAGAAAGACACTTTAATTGAAAAAATATATATTCTTGAAATTATTTTGATGTTAACATGGTAATAGCATTAACCTAAGGCAGGCATCGGAAAATTTGGAATCTTTAACGATACACAAGTTCGAGTTCACTCCCAAGAATTTTTCACAAGTCCCCAAACAATTATTAAAGATGAAAATAAGAGTTTTCAGCTCATGATGAAATTAATTTTGAAGTTCACTACTATTGTTTGAATGTTGAACTCTGAAATCACATCTTACATCTTTGAAAAATTTATAAGTCCACACTAAATGTTCAGATTCCAGTTTCCATGGTTGAAAATTCTTCCAAGTTCACTGCGCCTACCCATTTTTGTGACATGATTTGCTGCAGAGGCTATGTAAGAACAACTGCTAGCAAAGACAGTAGGGAGGGGCAGTATTTAAAGCTTTCCCCCAAGGTTACACAATCTTATTTTCCTTATTTTTATTCCAATCTTCTGAAATTTTGATATGTTATATACCATCCTATTTTGAATATTTTAGGTCCTTATCAATTTTTCCAAAAGCGCCTTTATTTCGGTGTTATTAAATTTCGACCTTTCATTTTAGTAATTTACATTTAACTTTTCAAATACTCTGTCTCCCTAACAGATTATTACAGCAACAATTTTCTTAAAATTTTATCTTTTATTTAGTGTATGTTGTTACTTCCTAACTCTTGTAATTTTTGTGTAACCTTTCGTTAACTGAAGTTGGGCCTTACTTTTATTCCCTTGTCAAGCTAAAGTTTAAAAATTCAATATTTTGCTAACTCCTATTTGTTTTTAAGAGGGATTGATACATATTCCTTAGGAAAAAATATTCTATTTTATGATAGCTCATTTATTTATTTTTCAAAAATCCTTCTATCAAATTTTAATTTCTATCTTTAATGTAATCTTTTGGTCGAGGGAATTTGAAATAACGTCTAACAAATCTTACTTCCCCCCCATAAATTTTAAACTTTTCACCAAACTGTCATTATATTCTTGATCTACAAATTTTTATCTATTTTCTAAATCTAATTTTGCCTTCCAACTATTTTATTTTAAAAATTCAAATTCTTTATTTTACCAAAAAACATACTTAAAATTTACTTACAGTTTCAAATTTTGGTCAGAATACGAGGTGTGTACAAAAAGAAATCGAACTACTTAAACAGTGCGCCAACGGCTGCAGATAAAATTCTCTGACTTCCGTGCAGACTATTGACATCTCTCGGCAAGAGATTGTCTCTTGTCGCACTACGGTCACTGCATTAGTTTACGAGTGACAGCCGGTTGAGTGAGGTTGTGCGCAGAGTGCTCGTCGGATTTGTGAGAAAGCGAGAATGAAGGAATTGGAGGTGCAATGTGTCTGTGTGAAATTTTGTGTTAAACTTGGGAAAACTTTTACCGAGTCACTTCAAATGCTTAAACAAGCATACGGGTATGATGTGGAAACGAAGAGGCAGTCTTCAGAATGGGTGGGGAAAGGATCTCCTCGACCAAAGAAAGTGCCAATGAGTCGGTCGAACATCAAGGTGATGATGGTCGTGTTTATTGATTGCAAAGGAGTTGTGCACCATGAATTTGTACCACGTGGTCAAGCAGTAAACAAGGAAGTCTACCAGAAAATTCTGACATGATTGAGAGATGCTGTGCGTAGAGAAAGGCCTGAACTGTGGGAGAATCAGTCGTAGATGTTGCACCATGACAACGCACCCGCTCACGCATCGTTGTTTGTCACGAATTATCTGGCAAAACATCGCACTCCCATTTTGCCTTAGCCACCCTATTCTCCAGACTTGGCTCTGGCAGACTTTTTTCTCTTCCCAAAACTGAAAAACACTTGAAAGTACATTGTTTCCAGACCATAGAAGAAATTCAAGATAATGCGACGAGAGAACTGCGCGCCATCGCAGAAACTGCATTGCAGGAGGTGTTTCAAAACTTGAAAAAATGTTGGCAGTGGGGTATTAATAGTGAAGGACAGTACTTTGAAGGGGACAGTGTGTAAAAGTTAGTATGATGAGCAATAAAGCAATTACAGCAGAAGTTCGGTTTCTTTTTGTACACACCTCGTATATGTGCCTGTGCTGACTACATACTGTGATATTAAAATTTGGAATAACTCTTTTAATTAACTGATAATTTTCGATTTAACGTTTTTTTTCCTTATATGTGCTGTTTGACTGCATGGTGAAATACTACTTAAAATTGATATATTTTAATAAAATGTTTAGCCTACACAATCTGTAACTGAAAATGTTTGTTTTAATAAATACTTTTTGTGAAAATGAATATGGAAGAATCTATTAATGTGCTATATTTTAACTTTTAGATTTTTCTGTTTCTGTACGATGTCAGTTTATCTTTTAGCTGAAAGTTGATTTATCATTAATATTTTTTACTTGCTGTGTTATATATTTTGAATCACCTCTCTTTAACAAGTTTTAATGAACTTATTCATACTTAATAGTCTGTCACTCACTACAGATAAAGGCAGGAGGGCCTCAATGAACACAAAGGTGGATGTTAAATAAGTCTGGAGAAAGTGAGAATGGGAGTCCCTTGGATAGAAGAGGAATGAAGGAGGAGAGGGCAACCACCAACTCTTTTTCTGTGTATCCATAGGTGGGGAAGCGGCTTGTGAAGTGGGTGGTAGAGGAGTTGGGTGGGGGAGACTCATATGGTCTCAGTGTGTACACATCTAATCCTTTTTCCATATGCCTGCTCCAGTTATGGTTAAGGTTTATACACAACTATTGTAAAATGTGTTTTTGTGCTCATTGTGACCCTCCTGTCTTTCCCTATTTTAATTGCCTAACAGCATTTTTTTTGAAAGTTAAAATAAATTGAAATATTTTGAAGTGCTTTTAAAGTAAAAATGTTTGAATGTTTTTAGTTGATAAGAAAGACGACATGATTTACAATGTGAATTCTTTTAGCTTATCATGCTAAAATTAATATATTTCTATATTTTTATATTATGCTTGAGATTTTGACTTATGCCTCTTTGAAGTCTAAATAGGAATGAACAATTATGCTGATGAAAAAACCTTGTAGCAAGTGTAGCAAGTGAAAAAAAAGTAGTTAAATAGGTAACTGCCACTGGAGCATTATCTCCACTGAAATTAAATTAAAGAATATCACTTGCATAAATGAATTTAATTGAAAGGCTGCACCCTAAAATAATTTAACAAAATTATTTTTAAACAATGTTTTCTTTCGAAGATTGATGTTATTATAAAAAATCCTTGTAAATATAAGAGCCACCAAGAGTGAGGTATACAAGTTTCTGCTGATTATACATTATTTATATATTATTATACATTATTTATATATTCTTAGATAATTTATTTCAACAAAGAAGATCCATCATATTCACCTAATTGCCCAGAATGTATATATTTATTGTACATTTTTATTTTTTTAGAAAAAAAATCTGTTGCTTAGCTCATAAAAAAGGTAGCATTTCAGGTTTGGCCCTGCTGGGAGAAGTGACTGATTTAAGGATAAGGCTGGTAGATCCAGAAGATTGTCCAAAAGTACAGTTTGACACAGACAATATCGTAATTGATAAAAATCACAACAAACAACCAATTGTCATTAATGTAAGTCATGGTTCATATCTCTATTATTATTGCTTAGTCTTGTATAATTAATTTTAGTTTAGCTTAGTTTTGGGTGATTGTTGTGAAAAAGTGTCCAGCAGCTCTTTATTCAAAACGTAGACATTTTCTGCCTATTGCAAGGTCACATCAATATACAGTTTGTATCTGCATTTATCTGACTAAAGTTATTTGTAAATGTCTGTAGCGATACCATTTCCATACTTAAGTCTGACTTAATAATCTGACTTCCATTTGCTCCCAGTTTTCAGATCTTCAGCATGTTTTCTTTATATCAGTGCTTATAATACATTATATTTTGACTGACTTGTTTGACTCTTGTACAAGACAATTATCTAACCACTTGATTCACTGTAACTTAAATAGCTGTGTCTGATTTTTTATCTAAAATAATTTTTTATCATATTTATGAACATGTTCTGTAATACATAAGGAAGATGGAATTATTCTCCAAAGATATTATCTGTGCTCTTTCGAACTTTTTGGCAGCTAATATAATAAGATTAAAAAAATAAAAAAATAAAAAAAATCAGTTGCAATGGAGCATGCTCTCTGGTGGCAATTTCCTTTTTTATCTACTTTTCCATGTTGTATTCATCTTTTGGTCTTAAAATCTATCAATGAGTTTCATTACCTTCCAACTTTTTCCCGTTAATAATTTTAATTTCAAAATCTTTTTTTTTTTGTTTTTTTCTGTAAACCTTTTGTTACCTCCCTTGGTTATCCATTTCCTCTGTCTACCATTTGCTAAAAGTGTCTTGATCCACCAAGATATTTACACATTGCATCAACAACAAGCAAGTCCTTACCCTATGTTTATAGCCATACAATACTTTTTTGATCTGTGTAACTAACAAGCTGACACTTTTTGGCATTTATACTCATTCCATACTGACCTAGCTAGATACCCATCTGTAGATATTCAACATCTCTCCTGTTTTAATCTTATTATAAACATTATATCATCTGCAAACAACTTCTGTATGACACAGAACAACCAACACAGTCATTCATTAGAATAATGATAGTGTTTTGGTACAATTGCTGTTAATTTTTTTGATGAATTATTGTGTTGGTGGTTTACCTTCAGAAGCTAAAATGTTTGCAGATGACATAATCCACTATATAATTTTCTAAGCTCACTCACACATCTCGATAGCTATTGGCTAGAGAACGGTGATGTCACGTGACAGCCTTCACTCGCATATTAACAGTGACTAGAGTTATTAGTAATTAGAGGTTAGGTGCACAGTTTGTTAGCTAAGTAACTGCTATGAAATTAATTCTAGAATACATTAATTAAATTTGCTTTCCATAGTATTTTATTCTTAAAAATATATTGAAAGACTTTACGGCTGAAAAAAAAATTAAATTTAAGAGTACTTTTCAGTAACAAGTTGCTAATGAAAGTAACATAAAAAGCTTTTAAAAATCCTAAATTACTCATGTTCTCTGTTGTATCCATGAATACCAGTCGTCATTTTGAGCTAAGCTAAATTTGAATATAATTAAAACTTTAGCTAATGTTGTTGCTTGACCAAAGTTTATACATTATGGTTTATTTCCTTTTTACATATTTTACTGACCATCTTCGTTATTCTTTGTTAATATTTGCTGTATGTGAGTTATTAGGTTATTTAAAGTAGACATCAGACCAAATACATTACCAAATCGAATATTCTGGCAATTCATTTCTTCGGAGTTGCTCAATTATTTAATAACTGGAATATGTATTAAGTTCTCTGGTCATTACAAATACTATGACCAAAGATTACATCATGAATGTTTGTCCAGCCTCAATAAAAAACAACATGACTCATTCGAACAAACAGGAACTCTTCAATTTTTTTTAGAGTGATCTTTTAGGGTCAAAATTTGTATTTCAGTAAGTTTGCGTCTACGATGTTTGAAACAATTCAAACAATAGCATGACTGTCCCCATCCATGTTTATTATGTCTATTAATGCTTCTGAGTTTTTGAAACTCATGAAATTTTGTTCACACTAAGGGTGAAACGTAGCTCAAGTTTGTATTTGGTCAGATCAGGTCAACCTATCATGGTAAAAAAGTGGAACTATTCTAGATCTGTGATGATACACAAAAAACGGTCATAGGCTTGCAGTATTTGTATATAATAGGATTAGAATTAGGGATAATTATCAAAATATGCAAGACGATCTTGATATGATATTGGCATTAGAATCCACCTCCTTTGATACTTATTATTTACGTTGACTTGTTTTAAGAATGCCTGCATCCAGGTATTCACTTTTTATATCATCCAAATTGTTTTTACCTTATTTACCTACCATTTTGTGACTCAGTCTGTCAAATGCCTTGTGAAGATCCTGTGGTCCACTATTTAATTGGCTTCCTTTAACCATTTTCATCTGAAACATCTCTCTATTATAGTAAGTTGGTTCCATGCTTTCCATAACATTTGTTTTGAAACAAACATTTCTTCCCTCATTCTTACTATTTCTTTGAAATGTTCGTACTTCCTCTACACTGTACCAGATACAATATAATAGATACTGTTCACGACCAGCATAAACTTTGGTGAAGTAAACACTAGCCATGATGCTAGCGCTTGAAGAGTTAGTTCACGTAATTACTCTGTAACGTGAAATAAATGCAGGATTTTGGAATGTTGTTACACTTTATATATATATATGGCTTTTTATTTACTTACCACATTTTTTTACAATTCAGCTGGAGAATGAAGGGAATTTGAAATGAAAAATATTAATTTTCATCCTTTTTAATTATTATTAATTCCATTGAAAAAGAAACCGTTATAATAACAATATAACAAAAATTAAAATCAGAAACTCATAAATTGTACAGGATATTAGAGCCAAATATATTAAAATATAATACACACATTCAGTGGTGGCTTGTGGTTTTTATAGTGGTGAATCTTTTTACCCCTGCGGTCAAAGTCTCGATGGCGAGAATCCTACCGATTTTTTTTGCCCACTACAATTCTGTCTAAAAATACGTATTTTTGGCAGTTCAATCTAACGAACATGTTATGAAATCTGTCAAAATGCACCTAACGTAGTAGCAGTAAAAAATTTATCAAATGTTTTCACCTTTGCATGAAAATTCTTTAAGTCTGTAATACCATTATCTGTTCAAGAGTTGTCATTACAATTCATAACAAGTCATGAGAAACAGAAAAATGAATTTTTCACTTCACAACCACACAATCACTCAGCTGCATCATACATTGCTCTGCTGAAATTGTGAACGTACCCTTTCCTGGATATGCAATGTTTTTGTTCTTGACTGATGTTAAGACCGGGTCTAGGCACACCAATATTCTTCACTTTAAATCTAAGCTCATGTTTCAAGTTTTTCCCAGTGAATTGCAGACTGAATTCATATTGCACTGTCAGAGTGCCAGAAAGCTACAGCGATTCTTAAAAATGAAAATATAACTCACAAGAGTTCAGGCTCAACCACACAACACTCTCACAAAAAGAAACTTCGAAATAACACACTTTCTAGTGCAAACACCTTAGATAATGATATGTTTTTGTGTGCTTATTTCATCTAATCATTTACAAATTCTCACTAGATGGTGAAACTTATATCACTGTATTCTAGTGCACTCTAGCGGAATGTTTACAAACTTAGTGTGCTGGTACTATGGTTTATATAATAGCGAATGCCCAAAACATAAAAAGTATCTTTTACATTGTCAAAACATAAATATTTAACATTGATTAATGATGCATGGAAGCATAAACTGAAGATACAGAGACAGGGATTCGAGAGTGGAAGTTCAAACACACTGAAGGTGAAGAAAATCATGATGGGGTTGGTAAAACTGCTGTAGGTTCTGCAAGGTGAGCCTACTACGAGTCCATAAGAGCTATACTCCATAAAAGCCATGCCCCCAATCTCTGCTACATGCAATATAATGGCATTCGAAAGGTGCAGCCTTAAAAATACTACCTATTTGAGGAACATTCTTTTATATCAACAGTTTCTAAAAATATCGACTGACAGTGTTTAAACATGTGTGGAAAATTCTCAAAATGCTTCCTGTTAATTTAAATTCTCTATTTAAGAACATATTTTAATATATCTTTTGATGCGGCTCTGTCTCAGAGCCTTTAACAATGAGCCGCTACTGCACACATTACTTTTTAGGTCCTATGTTTATAAAATTCACTAAAATATACAAAGTACTAATGATGTATTTATTCTCTCATTTCATATGATATAGAATACCAAAGTTAAAACATCCTTTTCCTTCTTACTGAGAATTAAGTGGCACAGTAAGCATCAGTATCTTTTGTTGAACAGCTATATTACCTGAAGTGACTTCTTCTGGTATATAAGGTTTCCTTTTCATGCCCATATCTGGAAATGCATTCAGATTTTCTAAAACAAATATATTTCAAACTATATTTGTTTGTATAAATTACCACAGAACACAATCAATAACTGATATGTAGAATATATTGCGAAGGGAAATTAAATATGTCAAGGGCAATAGAAAGAGAGTGATGAAAATGCAGGCAAATAATTTGAGAGGGAGGAAGAAAAAAAATGTGAAAATGGGTGTGTATTAAAATATATTTTTGGTGAATCATTCTTATAACGCTTGCAACAAATACGCCTTGATAAAAATTTGTTTTCAGAACTACTTTTCTGTTTTTTTATATGAACTGTTCCAAAATTCCCACTATCAAACACAATAAGAACAAAAAATTTAAATTTTCAACGGAAAGCACCAACCGTTGTAGCATTATTTTTCGTAATACTCGAGAGCAGGATACCAATGTAACTAAAAACTTGTGTCCGAATTTACACACAGCAATAATTTCCTAAATTAAAAGAAATTGCTCATCATTTTGAAGTGAAAGAATAACAAAACATTTATAACACTTTAATCTAGAATATAGGCACTTAAAACATTACACTAGTGTCGTGTACTTTAGGAAATTCTTAAATTGAAGTAATCAAAGATATTTACTTAACTTTAATGGAACAGCATATGCCATAAGATTTGGCTTTGGAATTCACATAACACCAACTCTTGCAAACGTAGAGTGTTCTTGTTTCACTTTTACAATGTTTTTGTGCATGGATTTTCAAAACGATACATGTCACAAGTAAGTCAGGATGGCAATCTAAAAATGAAAGTAAATTGGTGACTTCTTTGTTCATAGCGATAAAAATAGTCTAATAATATTTAACATGAGTAATAAAGTATTAAAGCATAATGCTATCCATGTAAAAATATATTCTTGCATGCAGAATAAAGTTGTATGGCAAAACAATATGGCCTTTGATTCTCTGTTTGATAGACAAGGTATTTTAAATCAGAGTTAACATTAATGTAAAAAGGAACCTACTTCCATCTGGCTGTGGAAAGTATAACTGCTTGGAGATCTGTCGCCGACACTAGCACTCCAAGAGTTAGTTCATAGTTAGTTCGTCAGACTACTACCCGTACTAAAACTTTCCTGGTTCAACTCATCCATGTTGATATGAGCATCCCCTGACACTGTACTGATGCTCTCCCTCCACATACTGATCCGTTCCCCTGAAATGTTTCACCACTATCGCCACTACATGCACTCATTGTTATTCCCTTAGTCCATCTGTCACATTGGCTTCCTTAAAGTCTCTTCATCCAATTCTGGAATATGTCTCATTTCATAATTGTGCTTATAACCACTATGAATTCTGGTCTTTGATATAATAAACACTTTTACATCCATCAGAACCGTCTGCAATGATCACTCATTTCTTATGTAACCTGTGACCCTACAAAGTTATCATCAGGCTTATCAGCAAGATATTCAACATGCGCTTTCTCATTGTCACCTGCTCTACCACAGTTTGTAAAGCCTCCTTCCATCACCAAGATATTTGCAAATCTCTATGATCTTCTGCTGTTAATCTTTTTTCTTCGCAGGCCACACCAACAATGACCATTCTACACCTACCTTTGAATTCTGAATATGTATTTTAATTTATTCCGTAGGACATCATCTTAATCACTCATTTTTTCAATACATTAAGCATCCAGGATCCTAATTTTTTCTTATATCTTCCCAGAAATATACCCCTGGAGCTCATGAATACCAGTGAACTGTAATCTTTGTTAACTAGTATGATGATTCATCCACCAGTCTCTCCGCTATCTCTGTGGTACACTCAATAATTGTCTGAAAATCTCATTGTCTATATCTCTCTTTACTTTAATAAACACTTTACCTCTTTTCCATTTTGGAATTTTGCATCCATAGTTAGTTCTTACTTTGTTCATCATGGTCACACAGTTCACTTGTACAAATCTTATTACTGGATCTGGCATATTTTCATCATTAGTCTGCTACCTACTTTTTGTGATACCACTTTTAATTTTTCATCAGATTCTGCTGTTTCTCTGGTATTTATGGCTTGTCCTACTGTGCATCTGTATTCAGTATTCCTTTGGTCTCTTATTTTTGTCCCCTTAGCAGCAGCATCTAACCCATAAAACGCAACAACTTTAGCTAAGAGTTCAGAAAGTATCCTCTTCTAATTAAATGTAGGCTGTGCTTAGGGAAACCACACCTACCAATAATATCCACAAGCACAACTGCCATGGCTACCTCATGTCTTTCTCAGTCAGTACCTCTGTTTCCATGTTTACCTACATTACTAATGGATTCAACTAAGACCCATTATGGTGACTCTTCATCTGCATTACACAAACTCTGGTAAACTGTGCCTCCTTCACCATCTTTCTGAGCTCACTCTCTATACCAGAGCTCACATTTATACCAGTGATGTTTCGTGTACCTTCCAGTATCACTAACATATCTTCCTTGGTATAACACTCATGGACACGGTGACTGGGATTTTATTGCTCCTATCATAGCCACTTTAACCTAACTCGGTAATCCTGCCATGTATAGGGACCATACAGTTTTATTTGGAAACCAGTTTACAAAGCATTCTGGCAGTCTTCACATTACACAACAAGCTGTGCCATAGGAGAAGGTGGCATTAAACCTTTGACTGCTGTTGACGAGTTTACTCGTCATGCTGCCTGCTGCCCCCGTGTGCTAATGATGAGTTTAGTCGCAGCTGCCGGTTTTCCCCTGAGCGCTGTTGATGAGTTAAGTCGCACCCATCTGCCGCTACCTGAGTGCTGATGACGAATATACACGAGCCGCTACCTGAGTTGTACAGCGGACTTCACGCACCATTTATCAATAGCCTTTCGCAGTTCTGGGCACTAGCTTATCATCCAAATATTTGTCTGTTGGGAGCCTAGGTTTCACTCTACAGTTCACTGTTCAATGGAAATTACATCAGTGTTCTTTGTGTCCTGTATTTTATAAAGAAAATGGCAAGACGTCATGGGTGCATTAAGGAAGATATCATGGAGATTCTTACAAGGAGTGACACTGAGGATGAACTGCTTGATTTTGATGGAAGTGATAGCTTTTGCACAGAATCGGAAAGCTGTAGTCCTAAACCATACTCGTCAGCAGGGGTGAATGCAGTCTCATGTTTCAATAAGAGATGTTAGTTGTTCTGAATCTAAAGAATCAGAAAGTGATAGTGAAACACCTACGAAGAAATTACGTCTTGGTGATAAATCTGACTGGAAAGAAAATAATTTTTGCCCAGTTAGTCACACATTTGATGATTGCTATCGGGACATGTGTGTCAAATAGGGAATGTGCCAAGTATTCTGTTAGTTTTCATGTTATTTTTTACAGAAGAACTGATGAAATATATAGCTGATGAAAAGAATCCGTTTTATATAACCACTATGGAGAATATCCAGAATCAGTGCATTCTCAATATCAAAGTGGAAAGATACTGATATGATGAATGTATTGTTTCATGGCTATTTGTCTCTGATGCCTCGCGTGAAAAAAATTGAAAATTAGCGTATATTGGACCAGAGATGTTCTAAATACTCCAGTTTTTAGTGAACTTATGTCCAGATACCGCATTTTGTTACTCTGGTGAGGTTTTGTGAGATTTCGCCGAACCCCCCCCCCCCCCTCCTTTTACCTCACGTAATTAATG
The DNA here is from genome assembly GCA_031002005.1 of Vandiemenella viatica. Classification (NCBI taxonomy): domain Eukaryota; kingdom Metazoa; phylum Arthropoda; class Insecta; order Orthoptera; family Morabidae; genus Vandiemenella; species Vandiemenella viatica. Next base: position 34,823 of record JARYHS010012355.1, read on the forward strand.
GACAGACACTTAACAGCTTTGAAATGTTGAAAAATCTGTTGAGTACTATGTGGAACAAATTTCATCAAAGAAACAAAATTACATATAATCGGGCAATTACAAAGCGCAGCAAACATTCAGTCAACATCTACATATTTTGGGAATCTACATCTACAAAGATATTCCGCAAGCCAAATTTCGGTGTGTTGGGGAGGCTTGTACAATTATCATTTTCAGGTGTCTTTTTACATTCGTTAATACCGAGGAAAAATAGGATTCCTTCAACTCTCTGTATGAGTTCGAATATCTCTAATTTTACATCGTGGCTGAACTTGGTTGTAAGTGCGGAAGTAAAATATTTCTAGCATCTTCTTCGAATCTACGCTCTTTAAATTTCAACAATAACACTCTAATACAGTAAGGAACCTATGGAAAATTGCAGTTGATATAAACGGGTATGCAAGAAAGAACTGTGAACTATTGAGGTAAATTTAAGAATCACGACGCAAAAAATCGATTATAACTACAAGCAAGATATAATTATTAGTGACGAAAAATTGGGTTAATGTTTCAGTTTGATTCTGCAGTAATTTATTTGCAGAGAAACTATGTTGTGAGAGCATTTATTGTGTATCAACCATGAGTGGTCATGCCAGGAATATTCAGCACTGGGCGGGTGGGGCAGCGCGGGACGCTCCGTCCCCAGGAATAATCACTTTGCATAGGTAGCAGGCCTCAGCGCGGCAGGTAGACGATCCGCCGTCAGCAGTCAAAGGGTTAAGGATCAGTGGGTAGCTAGGTCGACAAGGGCTCCGGTGCAAAAAATTTATTTTGGGCCCTCAGGCCAAACGGGCGATCTTTTTTTTTGCTTTGTGTGCTGGTATGGGCTCCCTGAACTGAGGATGGGGGCCCTTGAATTGTTCTTTAGGGGCCCCTGAGCAGTGGTTGGGCCCCCCCTGAGCCGCCGAGGGCCCTTAGACGACGGTAGAGTAAAAAAAAAATGTCGCCAGTTTGCCGTGAAGGCTCGTGGGCCCTCTAAACTGCGCTTGAGGGCCCCTAGAGGTGCGCTTAGGGGCCCCTTGAGGTATGCTTGGGGGCCCCCTGAGCGTGAGGGCCCCGGTGCACTGCACCGCCTAGCCCCATAGTAGCTACGCCCCTGTTAAGGATCTGAGAAAATCCCAGCCAAGACAGGGATTTGAACCAGGAACCTTTTGATCTTGTAATAATCTCTCTTGGTGGTGACTCTACTTCAAAACTTGTTAGGCACACTGTATGGCATCAGCAATTAAAACTTACTTGATTTTATTCTATCAACATACTAACAATAAGCCTCGCACATGACATGTCTCAGGAGTTACAAGAACACTAAAAATGGGTTCACACAAAGAAATAAATTTATTCAACAAACTAAATGACATCAAATTTGACATGTGAATAGTTTTGCAGATGGCTAGCTCAGTTGGCTCTTTCAAACAAGTTTCTAGCGAATCAGGGTAGCTGCTCAGGGGTATTTTCCGGGCCATGATATTTGCAACCTGTTACACTGATAGAATCACTTTGCCGTGTCCGCACACAGCTGTCGACACTGCCGGTGACGGTATGCCCACCTCAAAACTCAGAGGATGGTGGTGACCGGCACCGAGCGTGGCAGTGTAACGGTTAGCATTCTCGCCTCGCATTCGGGAGGACGGCGGTTCGAATCCCCGTCCGGGCATCCAGATTTGGGTTTTCCATGGTTTCCCAAATCACTCCAGGCAAATGCCGGGATGCTTCCTTCAAAAGGCATGGCCGAATTCCTTCCCATTCCTTCCCCCCATCCTTTCCCATCTGTAAAGACCTCGCTGTTGAGAAACGTAAAGCAGTTAAAAAAAAGGTAAACCGGCCAGCCTGTCCACTCACATTGACACACAGTCTACCAGTGGTTCTTCTCACCTCCAGTCTCGGGGCAGCATTCCATGGAACAAAATAAACGGAAATGCCCCAGTGGTGTGTCCCTATTCTCATAGGCTGGCCCTGTGATTATCGAAGGCAAAGCATCCTCCAAAAGCTGGGTTGCTTGTCACTTGTCACCATATTTCTCAAAGCTTTTGTCCCTGCGGGGAGCTGACACACTGCTCAATTCATACCAGCAACAGCGCAGTAGGTGGGTGGCTTGACACACGCATACAAGGCTGCAATTCACCGATAAACAGCTTCCCATACTGCCTAGCTTTGGGAATGCGACTTATTACAGCTTGCCGACTGACCCACCAAAAATTTAAATTCATGGAATTATTTTTTTTATATATACAGTATTTTCTGCAACTTTATTCACAGTTGAGTTCCTGCCCTCTTGATAGCAATACTCTTGATTTACAAAGCCATAAAAACCCTGCATACTTACAATTTTATAAGACATTTATAACCTTCACCCATTTTCAAACAAATTCCGCCATGGAAATGTCATGTGAGGACGCGTCAAAGGCGCCAAACTGTGAATGTTTACAATACAATTCGCTTCGTGTGCAAAACTCCCCAATGCATCAGCCATCCAAAGTGTAGCATCCAAATAATTGCAGGGTCCAGCCTTAATCTATCATTATACACATAACATAAAAAGTATACAACATTAGAATAAAACAAACCAACGGTTCACAGTACTTATCATAGTGTGTCATAAGCACTCACTATAGATTCACAATGGAATGTCTTTAAGCGTTACAGGTTCATCAAAAACAAGAAACTATGAACATATTTATGTGAGGTTGTCCCTCCACAACTCTTCCTCTACACGGCTTAAATCTTTCACTAACTTTTGTTTTTAACCTATAATCTATGCATTTTCTACTATTCCAAAATATCAATTGAGAACTTTGAGCTCTGAGGAATCGTTATGATCTTAAAATTTCCAAAACATAAATCTCCCATACGGAATAAAGCATAACTCTCCATAATTCACACATAATACAATTACAGATAAAAAACTTGGCAATATTAATCAGCGCCACTCAATAATCACATAAAATCTAAACTTAATGATTGAGTTTCTTAGAACATAATTACATCAGACTACAGGAGAATAACATTAATCAATGTCTTCTCATATATACAAAGTGTAAAAAATAACAAAACTCCGCTAACAAAACAATTACACATAAGACAGATGGTACACAACATTTGTACACATACCTTGAAAGTAACAGCATTTGTTACTATGGCTCATGAATTGAGAATTGAACACTATTCAAAATAAGAATGCAATCAAGCATTACTACACAAAGGGAAGTTGCCTCTTTGCAAACAGATGGGCTTCTCCCCCAGTGCATTCACCCAGAACGAAGTCATGGACACACACCAGACTGAATCCCGCTCCACTCAAACGACCACGGGATTAGTCTACCTGCTGGTCCCGTTATTCCGAGAAGTTCACAGAAACACTGCTGACCCCACGCTGTCAAGGACAACCTCTGCCCCAGCTGACATTCCCAGATTCGCAACAAGCCACTTTCTCCTGTTTCTTATAGGCATTCCAAATCCTCAGTAGTCTATCTAACCTTCTGTCACTGCTATAATTTTGTTTGTTTTAACATTACATAACCTCTGTATATCACCAGTCTTTTTGAACAGGACATATTTGGAGAACCATATAATTGCGGTGTGGTGGGACATTTTACTCTTCTATGCAACCTTTCATGTGGAGAGTGTGATGTTTAATACTTACGATCTTACTTTTCTCGAACTCACACTGGTATTCCTTTTTTTCTTCTTCTTTTACATCTTCGCGGGCGTAATTACCAGAACTTCAGGAACATAAGACAATTATGAATTTTAACAGTTGATAGCTTCCTTTTTTAGTTTACTGGTCACTGATAGGCATACTCCGCCGCACCTGTGACTAAATCACACCTTCTGTTGTGTAGGTCTCTTCCTGCGAGAGGCTATTCTTTATTTAATTAAAGCGACAATCTACTTCTGCCGCTTATTGGCTATTCGGGGGATTGAGCTGCCCAGCTTAATGAGGTGGACATATTTGCCACATTAGAAGACTGCTGTAGACACTCAGTTCCCACTGCAGCCTATCTGCACATAACACATCTGCGCCTTGCTGACGCTATGCCTTTTTCCGACACACTACGTGATTTTATTCTATCAACATATTAACATCGAGCCTCGCACATGACACGTCTCAGGAGTTACAAGAACACTAAAAATGGGTTCACACAAAGAAATGAATTTATTCAACAAACTAAATGACATCAAATTTGACATGTGAATAGTTTTGCTGATGTCTAGCTCAGTTGGCTCTTTAAAACAAGTCTCTAGCTAATCAGGGTAGTTGCTCAGGGGTATTTTCCGGGCCATGATATGTTGCAACCTGCCACACTGATAGAATCACTTTACCGTGTCTGCGTACAGCTGTTGACACTGCCGGTGACGGTATGCCCACCTCAAAACTCAGAGGATGGCGGTAGACCGGCCAGCCCATCCACTCACATCAACACACAGTCTACCAGTGGTTCTTCTCACCTCCAACCTCGGGGTAGCATTCCATGGAACAAAATATACAGAAATATCCCAGTGGTGTGTACCTATTCTCATAGGCTGGCCCTGTGTTATCAAAGGCAAAGCATCCTCCGAAAGCTGGGTTGCTTGTCACTTGTCACCATATTTCTCAAAGCTTTTGTCCCTGCTGGAGGACTGACACACTGCTCGATTCATACCGGCGACTGCGCAGTGGGTGGGTAGCTTGACACACGCATAAGCGCCTGCAATTCACTGATAAACAGCTTCCCATACTGCCTAGCTTTGGGAATGCGACTTATTACAATCTCCAGTCAGATTCCTTAATCAGTAACCCGCCAGACTGCTGTCCTCTTCATCAGCTATGAATTAGCATGCAATGAAACTAATTTGCTAATTGCATCACTTCCTGTCTAATGTATATACTGAAT
>JARYHS010012357.1:0-24348 GCA_031002005.1 Vandiemenella viatica
CCATCATCCTCTCTACCCTTCTTAGTTAAATCACTACAAAGCTATCCTATATTACCTTCCTAAATTTTTACCAAGTTTTTCATTATTATTATTATTAAAAAGAACCCTTGCAACCTCACAGCCTGTGCCTAACTGATCCTGCAGAATAGGGCCTACGTCTCTCCCATGGCTACTACCTAGCAACAGAATCTTTTTGTTGTTATTTTTTCCTTCGATGCCTCTTTTCCAAAGGCTGATACACCTTACCTACTTCTATATCTATACAAGGCTCTTCTCCATCTGACTCTAGTAAAGGTCAAACCTATCTCTCCCCACAATTTCTGACATATCTGGCAACTTCTTCCCGCCTACCTCATTTCTCCATTAATCTGTTTAACCTTTTCACCCACCCCACTGATCCTACCATATTTCTTTTCTGCCTCTATTCATTGAACATTATGGGTTTTAATCATTCTGCCCACCTCCCTGATTTTTTTGTCCTGCTCTGAAATTTTCTTATGTTGCTCTGAAAGCTTCCTTTCCTGTTCTGAGAGTTATATACTCCTATAACAGAACAGACCACTGATTCTCAAACAACCTATGGTTAATAGTTTTGTTAATCTTTTAATAAATACATTTTTAGAAGCACAGTAGTTTGAAACTTTTTAATACTGAGAAGAACTTCAATATCATACTTTTTAAAAGATTAAATTTCATTCACAGCCCTCCAGCCAAGTAGAGAGTGCTGACGAGTGCTTTTATATACCGCACTCATCAGCGCTCTCTACTGGATCTACCGTACACACATTCCACACGAAATCTGCTAATTTAGGTCCCCTCTACCTGCCTTTAAATTTTTTTAATATAATTTTGAACCACCCTGTATATTATTTCTATAAGGTGTATTTTTTGTCACAAGCCATACCTAATCGAAATCAATAAATGAGGTACCATTTTAAAGATTAAGGTATCCGCTTTGGTCACATTATATTTTAAGAAAGTAATTTTTCCAAATTCAACCCTTAAAGGGCAAAAATTTTAATAAAACTAAAAGGCAATTTTTGTACCACGAACCATTCATCTCCCCGTATTCTTAATGAAAATCGAAAAATGACCTATTATTTTAGAGATTAAAGTCTCCACTTTGGTCACATCGCGTTATAAGACAGGAATTATTAGGAATTTGATCCTTAAAGGGCAAAAGTATCAATACTTCTACAATGCTTTTTTGTGTCGTGAACCACTTATCTCCATTCATATTTAAATGATATGGATAAATGAGGTATCATTTTAATGATTAGTGCCTCTGCTTTGGCCACATCCCATCTTAAGAAAGGAATTTTTCAGAATATGACCCTTAAAGGGCCAAAGTATCATTATTTCTATAATGCGGGTTTTTTTTTTTTTTTTGCGACGATAGATCACTTTAGTGGTAGATAGCAACAGCACATATCACAGATACATCAAGAAACTGTTTCCCTGGTTTTGACAATGACTGATCGCGTTATTGCTCAATATCACCGAGACAGCAATAAACAGTGAGCTTTTTAGACAATGAGTAGCTTTTTATATATTGTTTTCTGTTAAGAAAACATTTGTGTTCTGCTATAAAATTCCTACATAAACATTAGTCACAAAATTTTCGCACAGACTAAGATTGCATTACAGTTAGAGATGTAACAACACATTTCACAGAGATGTCAAAAAACTATGAAAGTTTTATTCAGTTTAGTTGCATTCAGTTAAGGTCTATGATAGCTCCATCACAATTACACGTAATAGTTAATTAAAAGGTCAGAGGAAGGAAGGATAGTCAGGAGGATTCTGGAAAGAGCTAGGAGAGGCCTTGATGAACATAATTAATGCAGTAAAGTGTATATATTGTATATATGTACATATCTTTACTGAGAGTTTTATTCATAGTGCTATCGCTCACATGACTAGAGATAACCCACAAATATATGTCCTTCTCGGGAGGTAAAACGCGGACAACGAAAAAAAGTTCGCTCGTCCACCACAGATAGCTCAAGGAGTTTACGTTAAAGTAGAGAGCTGCAGGATAGCGCACATCAGTTGAAATCAGAAAGACATTGCTACAAATGAGCCAGTTATTCTTTCAACCTACTACAAACCACCAACCGCACTATTCATCGCATTTTGTCTGCAAAATTTTCACACAGGTTATTTAGTTCACATAAATTAAAAAAGCAAAATTCTAACAACTACCTTAAAGCTATTTAAATAAAAATAATTAAGAAAACGTATCAAGAAGTTCAGGGTAAAAGCAGAGGAGACAGCTGGGAGAATAGAAACGCAGAGGAAGAAAGAGAGGTTTAGTAAATATCCATATAAATACCCCGAACAAAAATATAGCAAATGTACGCAGAAAGACTGATTAAATAAAAGTGCACAATACCACTGAAACTACATACAGGGGCAATAGCGCAATCACTGGGACTCATCAAGGAATTGCCATTTTGGTCTGAAAACTGTAGCAAATGTTCGTTTGGTGATACTATTTAATATATGTTGCTCTTAAAGGTGTAAAACTTCACTCGAAAAGTGCCATAACGCTATACCGCGAGCGACTGGGAGAAGCCTTATAGCGAAGTAAAATGACCATGACCACGTTCTTTGAATGATATTATTCGGGAATATGTTGTTATAAAAGTATAAATATAGAAAAGATTACACCAAAAAAAAAAAAAAAACTTTGAACCGTAAGTGAACGTTGGTTGCCTCATGTACGGACACATACGCGACATCCTACGATAACTCGTACATCGTCAAAGAAACATAGCCGCATGTTATTTCCAAGATGTTAATATTCTACGGCACTTATCAAAGTAAGTTGCGGCAATATTAACAATATTAACGTAGCTTATGTTTATGTTGAAAGTGCGGCAATATGCTTGTTCCAGCATTACTTCGAAGGAATTTGATTTAATAGTTGAAATGCAGCCTGTACCAAAATGGCGTTTGGTTGTTGTTGTTCAAGCATAATTCGCCAGAAACTTGCATTTATTATACATTTATCATGATTTTCAAGCAAAATCGTTAGCGGCGCCTGCGGATATTTTGGAATGCAGCCTGGACCAAAGTGGACATAGACGCTCGCGGTATAGCGTTACGGCACTTTTCGAGTGAAGTTTGCGAGGTATCTATACATTTTACACCTCTAAGAGCAACATGTATTAAAAAGTATCACCAAACGAACATTTGCAACAGATTTCAGACGAAAACAACAACTCCTAGATGAGTCCCAGTGATTGCGCTATTACCCATACAGGTAATGACATTACCACATTGTAACCTATGATTTAATGACATTGCACTTTGTCATCCAGGGTGCATTACAACCTAATCAAAAGATTTGATATGTTTGGCTTGATGGTGAAAACCTACACCACATGAAACACGTTCAAAAATATTGCTGGCTACCTACAATATTACAACTGGTAGCAGGATTGTATCATCTTTAAGAACCAAAAGTCTACCTGCCAAGCAAACAATAAAACAATTTCAATGAATCTACACAGCACACTTGAGTACCAATGTTTTAACTGTCACAAACTTCCATACGATTGCAAAATGTATTCTGTTTATTTACAAAGACCATTAAATTTTATGAACTATTCAAGCAATTTATAATTCTGATATAGGCCTATTTCTTTTTTAATACAAATCAAAACTTATTGCATCATTGGGGGTTTCAATGAATGAGGAGACCCTCAAGTCTTGTTTCTAGAAGAGTAACAATTTTAAGAGCCAGTGCACAGAATCCTTACTTTAAAATTATCCAACATAACACTACTGTTAACTTCAGACTTTAGGCTATTTAAAAGTAGCAGCAATACAAACATCAGTGTGAAGATCACAATTATTGCTGATGATCATGATTTTCTTAAACAGGTATTACTGTGAGAATTATTAAAAGTCAACAGTGATTATTCAGTTTTCGTGGAATGGTTTAAATAAATATATTGGTATTAATGAACTACTAATGTGGGAAAGCAGTATTCCAGAATAGATTCAGAAAGAAATCCAAAATTGTTAAATAACACAAATGATATAATCAATAATTAAACCCCAGTATTATGGATGAAATGGATTCTGCAAAAGCAACTTAATGAAAGCCGCTATAGTTAGTCATATCGCAGAATGCAATCAGTGACGGGTATGATAAAGGAGCTGGAATGGGATTCATTGCAAGACAGGAGGAGGATGAGGAGGGTCATGGGAGTGTACAGGGCATATACTGGCGATGAGGCATGGAAAGATATTGCAATAGGTAAGAAAAGTAGTGCATGGAAGGGAAAAGATGACCATGACCACAAGTTGGCACTCGATTTCAGGCATAAGGGTGTGGGAAGATTCTCTTTTTTAGGTAAGGGTGTCAGGGATTGGAATGAGTTACCAAGAGAAATGATAAATAATTTACCGAAAACTTTGAAAGAATTTAAAGATAAAATTTGTAGAGGGCAAATGTAGGTGGGTGCAGGATAGGGGGAAGATGGGTGTGTAGGGAAATTGCCACCGGAGCCTGTGTTCCATTGCAATTAAATAATAATATCACCCCAAAGCTTGGCAATTAGAGTGCGATGTTATCGAGATAAAAGAACAAAATTATTCAGTCTGTCTCAAAAAATAATAACAACAACTCGGCAATACTAACGGGCACATCCCAATACGGTTGTAACTACTAAGATATAACAAATAATGATATTAAGAACAAGGTATTCCTGAAAATTAACACTGAAATTCAAGTAAATTATGTGCTGTATCGCGGATATCAGCAATCATTCCTGTCAGGTTGCGTAGATCATGCTATCCATGGAACCACTTCCTTTCGAATAAAGTAACGCTAATAATTACTCGGTCATTAAAGCGACGTAAATGAAACAAATCTTGGCCACGGAATGTTAGTTGGTTCAAGTTTACGTCGCGATACACGACATCAATAACTTAAGATAAAATGATTGTATCAATGCGCAAGTGATTGAGGCTTTGATTTTGTAGCGACAATATTAACGGAGATTGTGGTTAGGTTTGAATTCGGCCTGGGCCAGAATTAAAACAGCACCTTCGTGTCATAGCAAAAGGCATCACGAATTTAGTTTTTTAAGCAACTTTCATAAGCACTATGTCACGTTGTAACGTCATGTATCGCGACGTAGACTACTCCCTGTTAGTTTAATTGTAGTCCCGGTTACGTTTCGATCTTGCCACAACCTCTCTTAATAAAACTACTTGAAAAACAAAACTGCCAGGTTCATTGAATTGTGATCTGTAGCAGCACTTAATATTTTAAGTACCTTTTACGATAAGTGCTAAAACATTCAATTTATTCAGTTTCAGCAACAATATTCTTCTCGGTTTCACTTTTCTTCGTGAAAAATTTACTCTCTATGATGGGTCTCCAAATGTAAATTCCCCCCCCAAAATCCCTACCACAGTTGCTACAGCAAGCTGTGAATTCGTTATCCCCCTCGGCCGCTTAATCCTCATGTTCCATTCTGTACTAACTAGGGCTGTTGATAAAATATCGATATATCGATATTTTCTTTAAAAATATTGAAATTTATAACTGATATTTTGTAGGACGATATATCGATAAATTAAATGATAAAATGACACCAATGCAACTGTTTTTGTAGCTTCATTGCCGTACGCATTTCGCCTCTCGTCGAGGCATCATCAGCGACGAATTATTTACATTAGTGGTTTTCAGGTTCGTAACCACACATCTCTGCTTTTTCTCCAAAGCATATTTCCCTTACAGGCATTTGTCTTTAGCATGGTCTTTAGCTGCTGCGTACCATGGAGGAAGGAATAATATGGAGACGACGCAAGAGACCTTTACCACGCATGGGAGTGAAGCAGGCTGGCGGAGGAGTGGGGGGTCATGGCTGGAGTGGTGGGGGCTTGACCGCTTCCCAACAAACACGGGGAATATGTACAAACACCTCAAGGGGACTCTAGGATAAACGTGACGCCGCAATCTGGTGATGGATTATTATGTAACTCGATGAGACAAATAAAAAATGAAGAATAAAATTTTTTGATATCCTGCTTAGTTTTCGAGATATTCTGTCTCAAATGTGAAATGGTTTTGGTTGAAATTCAGAAGAAAAAATTATTCAAAGTCAAATTTTATGATGAATTTTTATTTAAAAAGACGAGACAAATAAAAAATAAAGAGTAAAATTTTTCGATATTTCACCTAATTCTCGAGATATACTGTCTCAAAAGTGAGGTGTCTTGAGTTGAAATGCAGAAGAAAAATTTCGCAAAAGTCAAATTTAATGATGGATTCTTATGTAACACGACGAAAAAACTCGATAATAAGGAATAAATGTTTTAGATATCTTGCTTAGTTTGGGGGATATACAACATCCAAATTGAGGGGTTTAGGTTTGGATGCAGGCTGGACCAAAAATTAATTCTGTCAAAGCCACAATGATTACATGGTTGACATGCAGAATGGATATTTCAGTTTTATTACTACCACTTGTGGTTAGTCTGAAATGTGTCCTAGGCCAGAAAAAAAGTAAGAGGACCCACTCTAGGGATGAGCAACCCAGACATTTTGTAGGCTGGTACCAGAAATAAAATGTTTATTCAGTCACCTTAATGAACATTCTCTTGATCAAGATGTGTTGTCTAATTTCACAGCCCTACTTATTAGGACAATTGTAAAAAAATTATCTCTAAGTTAGATTTAGATACGGGGGGGGTGGGGGGGTGGGGGGGGGGTGAATGTTGTACAAAAAAAAAGAGACTAAATTAGAAACACATTCCCCAAATTGATTTTGTTCAAAGGCCAATAACTTCTTTATTTATGAAGCCCATTTTTATTTCTGCATGAACCTGTTTCGACATAAATAGATGAGAAAGATTTCAAAATCGGTAAAAATAGGTATAGACGTATTTACAAACAGAAACAAGTCTTATATAAAGCTTTAAAAATAACCTAAGTCCATGGCCTGAAATAGCTATTTAAAAAATTAATAAAACTCACAGCTTCTCACATAACAGTTAATTTCATCATCCATTGTCAGTATAATCAGCAACGTGGGGCCACTATTGTTTTTAATATATATAAATGATCTACCCTGTGTTTCATCTAAAAACTCAAAATTTGTCCAATTTGCAGATGACACAAACATAGGAATTAAAAACACTCTAGATTTATCTACAGAATATATTTCAAATTATGTATTTGAACTGATTAATAAATGGTTTACAGCTAATGGCTTGTCTTTAAACTTTGATAAAACTCAGTATATGCAATTCAGTACATCACACAGATTAACACCTGACATAGACATAAAATGTGCAGGCCAGTCCATTCAAGAGGTAGATAGTGTGAAATTTCTAGGTTTGTATATTGATCATAATTTAAATTGGAAAGTACATGTTTCTGACTTACTAAAGCGATTGGGAGCAGCCACATTTGCAATTCGTACAATTTCAGCTTTAGGTGATCTCCGTATGAGACAGCTAGTTTATTTTGTTTATTTTCACTCCTTATTGTCATATGGAATAATATTCTGGGGCAATTCTACCCATAGAGACAAAGTGTTCAGAGCCCAAAAGCGTGTAATAAGAATTATGTGTGGGGTTAGCAATAGAACTTCATGTAGAGAGCTGTTCAAGAAGTTAGGGATTTTAACATTAGCTTCTGAGTATATATACACATTAATGTCCTTTGTAGTCACAAATTATACTTTGTTTGAAACAAATAGTAAAATACACAATTATGGCACTAGAAGTAAAAATGATCTTCACAAGACTTACAAGTCATTGTCATTTGTTCAAAAAGGGGTCCGATATTCAGGGATACATATCTTCAATATGCTCCCAACACATATTAAATGTCTAATAGATGATAAGAATAAATTCAGGAAAAAATTGAAAGAATTTTTAATTGACAACTCCTTCTACTCTGTCGAAGAATTTATTTCTAAGGTATCTAAAAAATAACTGCCAGTATCTTATGTAAATATAGTTCACATAATTAATTTACCATGTATGCTATGACTGTACATCTCCTGGTGTATGTATTTAGTTTGTTACATAATTATTTACGGTACCATATATGTTATGACTGTACATCTTGTAGTGTATGTATTATTTTGTAATGGAAGTGTTTAATGTACCTTATACTATGACTGTACATCTAGTGGTGTACTTATTATTTTGTTATGCAACTGTTTATCTGTAATTTGACAACTTTCCACATCCCACAGAGCCAGTCTCTTATATTGGGATCAATGGAAAATGAATGTATTGTATTGTATTGTGTATTGAAAGAAATCGTAATAGTAAATTCACTGAATCGCGAAGTAAAACACGCCCCTTTAAATCTCATTTTAAACACTCGTTAAAAAATAATGCTAGTCTATTATGTGCAAAATAGCAAGTTTGCTGATTTTCTACACTACACCAAGAAAAATTTGAGAACAAAGTCATCCCATTGAGAGCTATGACTAAATATTTATAGACGTGCTGCAAAGTTTGCGGTGTCTACCACTCACTTCAACAACGATAATTACAATTCAACTTACTTATGAAATGATATTCCAGGTTCTTTCCTGTCTGGCCTATTTGTGCAACCGTACGCAACACAAGCTGGCATTTTTAAACACTTATACACAATACTAAATGAAATAATCACTGCATCTACCACAATGTGAACACCTTAATTGTTGGGAAGCGCCATATGGTCGCTGCCGGTGCTGCCACCATGCGGGAGAGTTTAGTGCTTGCTTCACCGATTTAACGTCACTTCTCCTCCATATAATTCCTTCCTCCATGCTGCGTACAGGGTGTAAGTAAACATTGCGTCTACTACAACCATGGAGGAAAGAATATATGGAGACGAGATATCGCGAAATCCGTGAAACCTCGTGAAAAAACTGTGCCTGCGCGGCGGACATCGTAGGAGTACCAAAACATTGGGCTGTTTGCACTGTGTCAGCTGCTGAGAATATTTCATTTTCTAATATTCTAAAGTTTTCTATAATGCCAAGTTGTGATGCATATGGTTGCACAAACAGACGAGATAGGATAAAACCTGGAATAGCGTTTCATAAGTAAGTCACATTGTAATTATCGTTCTTGAAGTATCTGACAGGCAACCGCAACATTAGTGCCATTCGCTATAAATTCATTCATTGCTCTCAATAGGATCATATTATTCTCAAATTTTCGTTGGTGTAGTGTAGACAATTAGCATATGTTACTATTTTGCACCTGAAAAGCTAGCCTTATTGTAGACAAATGTTGGAAATTTAATTTAAACGGGTCATGTTTACATCGCAATACAGTGAATATGGTATTCTGCATGCATTACTCACGTTTAAGTTTACACTGAAATTGCACGATGAAATTAATCGTGATAATTTGTGCTGTGCGAACTACTAAACGTGATGAAATAAACTTTGTTGACGGAAATGTAGTTCACGATTCATTTCTTGTGTTTAGATGTGTCTACATAGTTTGGTTTTGTAGCGGCAATATTAACGGAAATGTTGGCAGGTTGAAATGCGGTGTATACCTGAAGAGAACAAACAATTTATTTATTATTAGCTGTTAACTTCTGATTTTTGAATGTACTGATTTTTCTAGCAAAATTATATAGGCCACTACCAGTTCAATATCTTCTAAGTAAGCTCAGAAACAAATAGGTTTTATGAAGTATTAATTTTTTGTAAAGCTCTAAACATTGACTTATGCTTTTTTTTAAATTTCAGATATGACTTGTTTCTGTTTGTAAATATGTCTACAATTATATTTCTAGATTTTGAAATCTTCCTTGTCAATTAGTGAAATAGATTGTGAAAATATAACCTATTTGAACATCAACTAAAATTTAAGGACTGTAGAAATGAACAGTTTGTTATTCAAGTTAAAAAGAATTACCTGATCATTAAGTTACGTCCGAATTCATCATCAAATATGGATATGGTGATAGTTTTTTTCTGGTCCAGGCCGCATTTCAACCTAACCACGTCAATTTTAAGGTACAATATCTCGAGAACTAAGGGAGATATCAAAATTTTTTATTCTTTACTTTCAGTTTCCCTCATCGAGTTACATAAGAATTCGTCATCAAATTGCGGCTCCACGGTTATCGTTGAATACCCTCATAACCTAACAACCTCACTTTTGAGACAGCATATCTCGCGAACTAAGCGAGATATCGAAAAATTTTATTCTTTATTTTCGATTTGTATCGTCGTGTTACATAAGAATCTATCACCACATTTGACTTTGGGGACACGTTTCTTCTGAATTTCAACCAGAAACTCCACTCTTTTGAGACAGTATATCTCGAGAACTAAGCACGATGTCAAAAAATTTTATTCTTCATTTTTGATGTGTCTCGTCGAGTTACATAATAATCCATCATCAAATTGCGGTGCCACGGTTGTCTTATGATTCCCTTGAGGTTTTTGTGCATATTTCCGTGTTTCTCTGGTCAAGCAATATGGCGGCCTCCCCTCCCCACTTGTCTCCACCCGGTTTCACTCCAGTATGTGGCGAAGGTCCCTTGCGTCGTCTCCATATATTCCTTCCTCCATGACTACAACTCACTTGTTTGTTAATTCGTCGCTGATGATGTCTCGAAGAGAGTCGAAACGCATACAGCAATAAAGCTACAAAAACAGTTGCATTGGCGTCATTTTTTCATTTAATTTATTGAGCAATTGCGGAAAAACGGCCTACAACACTGCATTGATATATCGATATTGAAATCTGGATATCTGAGTCGATATTTTTTTTAAATAAGTTATTTTTTTCCATTTTCCTCGTAGAATATTCCAAGTAACCAACCAATAAAAATAAATAAACAAATAAAATATTCCAAGTTATTATTGGGGAACAAAAGATTAACTGTGTTGCACATGCAATAAATTTAATCATAGACAATGAACATTTTTAAAACTTATCTCACAAATTCCACCTTTTATTTTAAACACTCAGTTAGTGCTTCTGAGCACCAGCAGAAGTAAAAAAGAAGGCAAAATAACTCATTCGAATTATTGCCTGGAGAATTTGAAAGGATTTTAAAATTTGTCTTCAATCAATGCAAAAGTATTAGCATTAAGAACTAATCGTAATGTACCAGGTATGGCCGTATGGTAGTACGCCACAATTAAATATTTTGCGCGAATTCGGTTACACTCCTTGTTCCATACCAACAGAAGAATTGAGCTCCAAAAGTATGTTACAACCAGTTTTGTTATACCACTAACGAATTTATTAAGATAAGAAATTGAAAAAAGAATCTATCGCTTTTGGATTGTCTCTACAATGCGGTTTGCTGAAAACTTATTATGACAGATTGGTGCCTTTAAACAACAATCTGTTAACGCCAAAGCAACCACATTGTTGCCGCCACCTTAACTGTCTACCAAAGGCATTCTTGTCGCCTCCTAGAGTGGTAGTAGAGCTAAAAAAAGAAAGGTAGAACAACTTATTGGCCAACTTGGTTGTGTTGCACTTGAGTGTGTATGGGTAGGTTGGCAGACCAAATCGCAAGTTGGCGGTTTTCAAAATCTTTTGATATTTGTGGGCGGGGCATAATGTTGTGCCAAAATGTTGTAGTGTATATGGGCAAGTTGTCCAATCTGACTGCCAACATCAGTCTGTTCCAGTTTGTCATTGAGGCAGTATTAGTAATCTGTGCTAATAGGGGTGTCGTGATGGCAATTATTCAAAACAGCGATGCATGTAAAGTCGTCGTAGAAAAGTTTTGCAGTCTACCACAATTGTGAAAAGTAAAAGTTGATTATAAAAAAATAAAAAGATTGGGAAACAAGGGCTGGAAGGAGTTGATAATTGATTTCAAAGAAGTGGAACAGGATGCCACAGTTGAAAGTGTGAAGAAACGTATAACAAATATGCGAAAACGCTACACCCGGGGCTACGGAAAAAAACGATAAAGCGAAAGATATGGAGCAGAAGATATATATGAACCTATGTTGTGGTTCTTTGATAAATTCTTTAAGGGACCAGAAAACACCTGTGATATCGTCCTACGACACTGAAGAAGACCAAAATTAAGAATACAATAATGATGATCCTGAGTTGGGCTCCAGTTTAATTTATAGCTTTGCAATTAAGTAGAATTGGATAAAATGTTGAGAATTACAAATTATGTTTAATATTTACCGTAGATCATCGTTACCTGACCATCAGTTAACCGAATTAACTTTAAGGGGGAAAAAAATGTTTTATGGGTATTGTCAATAATTTTTATTGCAAATTCGATAAATAATAAGTATTACTGTTAGAATGTCAATTGCAATTTAAAATTTCCCAAAAATGTTTATAAAATTTAAATAAATAGTTAATAATTAAGTGGAAAGTTTGTCATTCCAGAGAACCTTCGTGGTGTACTTAAAAAACATGATTTTCTCCTTTTATCACTCAATTCTTCGATTTTCGGCACCTCTATTTACCTTTTTTCCCTATTATTATTTCGTAAAATTTATTCCAATTTTATATTTGAATCTTCTATAAGAAATTTTCAACTTGACTATTTATAAGGTTTCATTAACTGTTATTAGTTATTCTCCATATTGTTTCAAAATATGGAGATGCCGAGCATTTTCATGAAAATTTTGGTGTACATCTATATTTGTTTACTAATTAAACAATCGGTTCACATTTTGGTTAATCGATTTTTCATCCTCAGAACATTTTTTTAATCTTTCCGTACATTTACTTTGGCACTCCGATAGTAAATTTGTGTGCGTAAATTTGAGGTGTTTTCGAAGCATTATTTTACCAAATTTTTAGTACTATCCGTTTCCTTGAACACCAGTTATAGTACATAGAGCAATTTCTTCAACTTCCAACATTACCGGTATAAGAAAACGCCTTGTTCACTGTATGCTGGTTGGTTCTGTCTCTACCAGAGACAATATATTACTCTCTACTGATTTCGGGCAACAATGTCGTCCAATTTGTTTTTGTGTTGTCCAACCAGGATGGGAGACATGGTTGGATAACAAGTTTCGCTTTAAATCGCAGCCTCAAGTGTTCGGCCGAGCCAAGCACCACGGTTTGTCCCACCCCATAAATCCCGCAATCCACCATGAATCTCCATTTTAAAAAATTGGATTTTGGTAAATCATTTGCCTTTTACAATGTAGTATCAAAGAAGCGGGCATTTTCACTTAATGAAGAGAGTTCTCCAATCATGGAAGAAGAAACACACCGCGCGTGGTGGGTGAGTGGTAAACGCTCTGGCCTTGCATTCGGGAGGACGCCGGTTCGAATCCTCATCCGGGCATCCAGATTTGCGTTTTCCATGGTTTCCCCAAATCACTCCAGGCGAATGCCGGGATGCTTCCTGCAAAAGGCCATGACCGAATTCCTTCCCATTCCTTGTCTCCTGTCCCATCCCGCCTCTAATGACTTCGACGTTAAGTCCAATGATGTTTCTGACATGAGTTTTGGATCAATGGTTGCTAAATTAAAAAAAATATTTGGATCAGCTGAGTATTCCTGTGCTGTCAGAAATTGCTTAAAATATTTGGAATCTTCTGCCAAATCCGTGGCATCTGATCGGTTGCATCAACAATTAATATCGCAGTGTCTAATAATTGCAATAGTCTACCAGCAGAACCTATAAAACAGCTGCTGACAAATATTGGTACACATAACTTTATTTTTTTATAAATAAATCCTGGAAGAACAGTCCACGTTTCTATCACACTATGTATATGTCACAAAGTTTTTATGCTCCCAGTCATGGAGGAAAGAAATATATGGAGACGAAATCCCGCTAAATTCTATGACGCCGCCTCTAAACTCTCGGCTGATACTGCGCATGCGCAGCGGCAGTCATATTACGTATCCCTACAATAGCTAAGTTCACATTCTGTTTGATGCTGTGATTATTTCATTTTCTAATGTGTCTAAGTTTTTTATAATGCCATCTTGTACTGCATACGGTTGCACAAATAGGCCAGAGACTAAAGAACCTGGAATATCATTTCTTAAGTAAGTTGCAATGTAATTATTATTCTTGAATCGTGCAGTAAGTATTGTCAAGTTTGGTGCGTGTCTATAAATATTTAATCATAGCTTTTCAATAGGATGATTTTTTCTTAAATTTTTGTTGGTGTAGTGTAGAAAATCAGCATACCTTTCTATTTTGCACATAATAGACTAGCATTACTTTTTAACGAGTGTTGAAAATGAGATTTAAAGGGGTGACTTCTACATCGCGATTATATGAAGTTAGTATTGCGCTTTCTTTCGTCACGTTACAGTATATACTGACAGTGTATGATGAAATTAAATATGTTAAATTATGCTATGCAATCTAGGAATCTTGATGAATCAAACGATGTTGTTACCCCAAATGCAGTTTGCGATTCAAATACGCATTTGTGGGTCTGTCTACATAGTTCGATTATGTAGCGGCAATTTAATGGAGAATGTGGTTAGGTCTAAATGCAGTCTATACCAGAATGGTTTTGATGTTCCATAAGGGACAAAGAATCTATTACTGTTAGTAATTCATGAGAACCATGTTAGTGATAAAACGTGTATCGCGTAAATTACTTCCAGCTATTCCCAATTAAGCTTACGATATATGGTAACAAGATAACTATTTTTATTCTGGTCTAGGCCGCATTTCAACCTAACCACAAGTGGTAGTAATAGAACTGAAATATCCATTCTGTTTGTCCACCATGTAATTCATTGTGGCTTTGCCAGAATTAATTTTTGGTCCAGGCCGCATCCCAACCCAATCCCCTCAATTTGAAGACGGTATATCCCGAAAACTAAGCAAGATATAAAAAAAATTATTCTTTATTTACGATTTTTTTTTTTCGTCGTGTTACATAAGGGTCCATCATCAAATTTGACTTTTGGGAAATTTCTCTTCTACATTTCAGCTCAGACACCTCACTTTTGAGACAGTATGTCTCAAAAACTAGGTGAGATATCTAAATATTTTATTTGTCTCGTCTTTTTAAATAAGAATCCATCATCAAATTTGACTTTGACCAATTTTTTCTTATGAATTTCAACCAAAAACATCTCACATTTGAGATAGAATATCTCGGAAACTATGCAGAATATCAAAAAATTTTATTCTTCATTTTTTATTTGTTTCATCGAGTTAGTTACATAATAATCCATTACCAGATTGCGAAATCACGTTTATCGTAGAGTCCCTTGAGGTTTTTGTACACATTCCCCGTATCTATATGGATAGATAATATGGCGGCCACGCCTCCGTACTCCTCCCGCCCGGCGTCACTTCAATGCGTGGAGAAGGTCCCTTGCGTCGTCTCCATATATTTCTTTCCTCCATGCTCCCAGGTCCCAAAGCGTCACTTTCCGGATGTAAGCACAGCGAAATACTCACGCACTTAGACTTAGTCTTCATTGGTGTCAGCAAAATCAATGTCAAAGAAAATTGTTCGACGTGACTTACATCAGAAGTTCAATTCAGTTTGATAGAAAAATATTTAGATGGCCCAACCATAGTCAAAATTTTATTACGAACTTCATTCGTTTTGAATACATTTGCCAATATAATAAGACATTAGTCTCATTATTAACAATACAGCGGAGATGCTCTATCATCACAGGTTTATATACCCAGGAAGTTACCATCATTAGAAGTATTTCACATCAAAGCTTCCTCTGAACAAGACATCATTCATTAGAGGATTCCAACTGTGATTTTTCGTCTTCAGTCGGTATTTACAAATGCTTGTCTCGTATATTGGAGTTATTTAATGGAATAAACGCTTCTATCCAACTGAGCATGGTGTGTTTGTAATATGAGGAAGTTTTGTGACTTTTGAGACCTTCTGATAATTAAATCCATTCATGGAATTTCTTTTCCCAAATAAAAATGAGACACTCTGTTGAATAAATAATATATAAACAATATACTTTATCCGGAGATTTAGAATAAACAAGCTATCTACCATGGAGGAAGGAATATATGGAGACGAAATAACGCTGAAGCCGTGAAACCTCATGAAAAAACTGCTCTCCTACTGCGCATGCGCGGCGGACATCGTAGGAGTACCAAAACATTGGACTGTTTGTACTGTGTCAGCTGCTGAGAATATTTCATTTTCTAATATTCCAAAGTTTTCTATAATGCCCAGTTGTGCTGCATATGGTTACACAAATAGATGAGATAAGAAAAAACCTGGAATAGCGTTTCATAAGTAAGTCACATAGTAATTATCGTTCTTGAAGTATCTGACAGGTAACTGCAACATTTGAGCCATTCGCTATAAATTTATTCATTGCTCTCAATAGGATCATATCGTTCTCAAATTTTTGTTGGTGTAGTGTAGACAATTAGCATATGTTACTATTTTGCACCTAAAAAGCTAGCCTTATTGTAGACAAGTGTTGAAAATTTAATTTAAGCGGGTTTACATTGCGACACAGTAAATATGGTAATCTGCATGCTTTACTCACGTTTAAGTTTACACTGAAGGTGTATGATGAAATTAATTGTGATAATTTGTGCTGTGCGAACTACTAAACGTGATGAAATAAACTTTGTTGTCCGAAATGTAGTTCGCGATGCATTTCTTGTGTTTAGATGTGTCTACATAGTTTGGTTTTGTAGCGGCAATATTAATGGAAATGTTGGCAGGTTGAAATGCGGTGTATACCAGAAGAGAACAAACAATTTATTTATTATTAGCTGTTAGCTTCTGATTTTTAAATGTACTAATTTTTGTAGCAAAATTATATTGGCCACTACCAGTACAATATCTTCTAAGTAAGCTCAGATACTATGCGGTGATATTTTTTTTTAAAGTTCTAAACATTGACTTAGGCCATTTTTAAAATTTCAGATATGACTTGTTTCTGTTTGTAAATATGTCAATTACTGAAATAGAATGTGACAATATAACCTATTTGAACATCAACTAAAATTTAAGGACTGTAGAAATAAACAGTTTGTTATTCAAGTTAAAAAGAATTACCTGCTCATTAAGTAACGTCCGAATTCATCATCAAATATGGATATGGTGAAAGTTTTCTTCTGGTCCAGGCCGCATTTCAATCTAAACACGTCAATTTTAAGGAACAATATTTCGAACTAAGCGAGATATCAAAAAATTGTATTCCTTACTTTCAGTTTCTCTCATCGAGTTATATAAGAATTCGTCAACAAATTGCGGCGCCACGGTTATCGTTGAATCCACTCATAACCTAACAACCTCACTTTTGAAACAGTATATCTCACGAACTAAGCGAGATATCGAAAAATTTTATTCATTATTTTCGATTTGTATCGTTGTGTTACATAAGAATCTATCACCAAATTTAACTTTGGGGACACGTTTCTTCTGAATTTCAACCAGAAACTCCACTCTTTTGAGACAGTATATCTCGAGAATTAAGCACGATATCAAAAAATGTTATTCTTCATTTTTGATGTGCCTCGTCGAGTTACATAAAAATCCATCATCAAATTGCGGTGCCACGGTTGTCTTATGATTCCCTTGAGGTTTTTGTGCCTATTTTCCGTGTTTCTCCTGCCAAGCAATATGGCGGCCTCCCCTCCCCACTTCTTTCCACCCGGTTTCACTCCATGGAAGAAGGAAATATATGGAGACGACGCAAGAGACCTTCCCAGCATTGAAGTGAAGCCGGGCGGAGGAGGAGTGGGGGCTAGGCCAACCCATACAGACACGGGGTATATGTACAAAAACCTCAAGGGGACTCTAGGATAAACGTAACGCCGCAATCTGGTGATGGATTATTATGTAACTCGATGAGACAAATAAAAAATGAAGAATAAAATTTGATATCATGCTTAGTTTTCGAGATATTCTGTCTCAAACGTGAAATGTTTTTGGTTGAAATTCAGAAGAAAAAATTGGTCAAAGTCAAATTTGATGACGGATTCTTATTTAAAAAGACGAGACAAATAAAAAATAAAGAATAAATTTTCGATATCTCGCCTAGTTCTCGAGATATACTGTATCAAAAGTGAGGTGTCTTGAGTTGAAATGCAGAAGAAAAATTTCGCAAAAGTCAAATTTAATATCGATTCTTATGTAACACGACGAGACAAATCGAAAATAAAGAATAAAAGTTTCGATATCTTGCTTAGTTTTCGGATATACTGGGATTGGGTTGATATGCGGCCTGGATCAAAAATTAATTCTGCCAAAGCCACAATGGGGACATGCAGAATGGATTTTCAGTTTTTTTACTACCACTTGTGGTTAGGTTGAAATGCGGCCTAGATCAGAATAAAAATAGTTATCTTGTTACCATACATCGTAAGCTTAATTGGGAATACCTGGAATAGTTTATCGCGATACAGTTTTGTCACTAACTTGGTTCTCATGAAATTACTAACAGTAATAGATAAATTCTTTGTCCCTTATGGAACAACAAAACCATTCTGGTACAGACTGCATTTAGACCTAACCACAATCTCCATTAAATTGCCGCTATAGAATCAAACTATGTAGACATACCCACACAGCGTATTTGAATCGCAAACTGTATTTGCAGTAACAACATCGTTTGCTTCATCAAGATTCCTAGATTGCATAGCATAATTTAACACATTTAATTTCATCATACACTGTCAGTATAAACTGCAACGTGACGAAAGAAAGCGCAATACTAAATTCACTGAATCGCGATGTAAACACCCCTTTAAATCTCATTTTCAACACTCGTTAAAAAGTAATGCTAGTCATTATATGCAAAATAGCAAGGTATGCTGATTTTCTACACTACACCAACAAAAATTTGAGAACAAAGTCATCCATTGAGAGCTATGACTAAATTTTATAGACAGGCAAACCAAGTCACTTCAACAACGATAATTAGAATTCAACTTACTTATGAAATGATATTCCAGGTTCTTTCCTCTCTTGCCTATTTTGCAACGTATGCAACACAAGATGGCATTATAAAACACTTATACACATTACAAAATAAATAATCACAGCATCTAACACAATGTGAACATCGCATTTGTTTGGGATCGCAATATTGCCGCTGCCGCCACTGCGCATGCGCGAGAGTTTAGAGCCTGCTTCACATATTTAACGTCATTTCTCCTCCAGATATTTCCTTCCTCCATGTTTCATTCCAGTATGTGGTGAAGGTCCCTTGCGTCGTCTCCATATATTACATCCTCCATGCTATCTACTTTTCTACTTCTAAATTTCTTCATTTGGCGTTACTCTTTCAAAATAAGTATTTGAAAAATGACGTCCATGATTTTTTTCTTGTTTTTTTTTTCGTTGACTGACTGATTATTTCATCTCTGCCAACAGAGTCAATGAGCGACAATTTTGAAATATCGTCGTAATTTGTACTTTGAAAAGGCGACTGCACTGGTATCTCTTGTATTCCCATTTGTAATCTTTTGAACAGCAGACGACGTTCCGGCCATAGATAAATCTTTTCGAAAATGCTACTCTTTATCATGAGCCTCGTCTGAATAACTTCCATTAAAGGTTTTCTTCCGTCTCGTGTTGAACTAGTTCTGGTGACGACGATTCAGATGACTTCTAAAAAAAAAATTCCAGCAATTTCGAAGCGTTCTTAATTTCGTCTTGGTTTTGTTTTCTTTTTAAGTATTGTGTGCCATACAGAGGTTTTTTTTTTTTTTTAGGTTAGTGACATGTCTTGTATGTAAAAGGCAGATAAGCTCTGTAAATATTTACGATACCAACGTTAATAGTAATCACCAGGAATCAAATATGGTAGAAAGAGAAAAATAGGTTGAATCTCGCCCCATGCACATGTACCCGCATGCATGAACTTCATCACTACAGCTGTAAAGGCAGGAAACAGGTGCGGAAGGCGCGACGCGGCACGGAAGCATTGGAACGAGTTGTGATTTTCACGATTCGAGTAACTCGAACTGACTCGAGTAGCAACTCGAATTGACTCTATTCTATGATAACATACGACTATGCATTAAGCTCAAACTCTTACAAATCCTTATATGTGTATTAAAAGCTGGGTTATTATACAATTTATTTTTCATTTTTTGCGCAGATGATCTCTCGGCGCCCCCCATATGACGGCGACCGGTGCGGTCGCACCGCTCACATCACCCTTGGGGAGGATACACACGTGGCAAATCCTGTGATGGGAAGCTTGCCCCAGTTACAGGATTGGTAAAGGTGATGGACGGCGGGTGCATACTGCATAATATGCAGCGGAATCTGTTGCAAGGAAACGACTGTCATGTAGGCTGGGGGACCCCGTGTTTATGGACCAAGAGTTGGTTGAGGTTAGGAGGTTCTTGGTGGGTGGATGGAGGTTTCTCATCTCTGGACAGGCTCGGAGGAAGTCATACCCTTGTCGCAGGACTCGGTTGACAGATTCCAAACCTAGGAAATATGGGTGATCAAAATGGGGCTATGGTTCGTTAGGGAGGGTTGTTGATAGGTTGAGTGGTTTGTGATATGGCACATGAAACTTGTTTGTGAACTAAATCTGGTGGATAATTCGGGAAATCAGAGATGTCGCTATCATACTGTTGGAGGGCCTGTTCATTGTTACATATGTGACTCCCCCGAATGCCAAGGCTATAGGGGAGGTAGCGTTTGATGTGGTGAGGGTGGCAGCTATCGTAATGAAGGTACTGTTGTAGGTTGGTTGGTTTGATGAGTTGATGTAGCAATTCGTGAGGGATAGGTCGACATCCAGGAAAGTGGCATGTGTGTGAGAGTAAGACCACGTTAATTTCAGAGTGCTGGTGGTATTAAGTTTACTGAGGAAAATCAGTAGGTTGCCTTCCCTGTGGGTCGAGATTATGAAAATGTCACCAATGAATCTGACCCACAAAAGGGGTTTCAGCTGGGATCCAGCTAAGAATGACTGTAGAGGTTGGCGTATGAGGGAGCCATATGAGTGCCCATGGCAGTGCCGCTGACTTGGTGGTAACTTTTGCCATTGAATGAAAAAAAGTTATTGTTCAGCATTAGCTAGGCGAGGGTGATCAAGAAGGATCTGGTGGTAAGGCTCCTTTAAGGATGCTGGTCTAGAAAGTGTTCCATTGCGCTGAGTCCATGACAGTAGGTAATATTTGTATATGGGGAGGTCACATTGACCATCACTAGGAAGGAGTCAGGTGGAAGAGGTGAGGGTATCATGACCAGTTGAGAGAGGAAGTGTCGGGTGTCTTTAATGTGGGAGGGATTCCCCCCTCCTCCCCCTACTGGTAGATTTTCTTTAAATATACACCACAGCGGAAGCGGCCGACATTTCCTTACAACTTCGCTGTGTTTTCTAGTCGCTTGTGTAACGATTTTTAACAGTTAACTTCCATCAGCAGTAACTAAGTTTTTACTGTCTGGCTCTCCTAGTTCAGCATTTTCCCACACCAAACACAACAATATGTCTCCTGTAACCAAACACCTTTCTGCATGCCTTCCAACTAGCCAAATATCAGTCACACATCCGTTTCCTAACAGCATGTCTTAACCTCAATATTCCTCCAAATGGGCTCACAATAAAACTGCCCATATTTGGTTGCCCCCTCCCCCCCCCCACTTCATCCTCTCTTACACACATTCCGGAACAGGCAGTCCTTAGCCTTAACTGCCCTGGTGCTTCAACAATACACTGACCTGGCCAGCCAGCACTCCAGACATCTTATATCACTAAACAAAATACTGCTGCTGTCAACCCCACATGTTCTTCCTCACCTTCAATAAATCTTGCAAAAGGCTGTAGAATCAATGAATAGGAATGCTCATAACCATCTACGCAAATTATCCACTTTGTACCAATGCCATCTCAAAGCAGTACAACCTCTCCCCTGCAACATCACCGTGCCACCAACCCAGGTGCCAACCCCCCCCCCCCCTCATTTCCTCACAACCATCTATTGTCCAGCTCTTCAACATACCTCTACCACCTCTCTTAAAACCCACACCTCGCCCACTCAGTCAATTCGAGCTGCCAAACCCAAACTGTCTATCAATCTGTCTTCTTCTCGCTCTCAGAAGCACAACTCTCAGTACTCACCAAGGGTCTCACTTTCTCACCCACTCCCAAATTTGATCAGACCACCCTAATACGTGACTCCTTAGCTTTCTGCCACACCCTCCGCTGGAGGTACCACTTTACCTCGAAGAGCAACAATCTGGACACTCAGAATGACCTGGAGCCCAGTCTCCAAAGGTTCCAACCACCCTCCATTCTTGATCCACCACCTCTCACAAAACCACCCTCTCCAATTGTTTCAAGATCTGGTGTCCACCAGTTTGGCTTCTCCTAGTTTCGTAAAATCACTACCCAGTGGCACCAATCTGACTCTTTCAGAAACTCGGGCCATCAGGGAACTCTCCTGTGATCTAGACTTGATCATTCTAATGGCAGACAAAGGCTCAACTATGGTTGTCATGAACCGTTGCGATTACATTAGTGAAGCACTGCGTCAGCTGTCTGTTTTGTCCCCTCAACCATGATCCCACACCTGCAGTTAGTGAGAGAATCAAAGATTATATACAGTTTAGTGGACCACTCCAAGGCCTCATCCCCCATTCTGTTTCACTCGTCACTCCAAAAAAATTCGCACACCTTCCCTTTACCTACTTCCTAAAATTCACAAGCCTGGCAACCCAGGACGTTCCATAGTTGCTGCATGTGGCTCACCGACTGAGCGTATCTCTGCCTTGGTGGACCAGCATCTACAGCCCATTGTCAGCCAACTTCCCTCCCACATCAAAGACACTTCCTCTCTCGACTAGCCACGGTATCCACACCTCTTCCATCTGACTCCTTCCTAGTGACAGTTGATGTGACCACCCTTTATACAAATATTCACCACTGTAATGGACTCAGCGCAATGGAACACTTTCTAGACCAGCATCCTCCCCACCAGATCCTTCTTGATCATCCTCGCTGAGCTAATACTGAACAACAACTTTTTCATTCAATGGCAAAATTGACCACCAAGTCAGCGGCACTGCCATGGGCACTCGTATGGCTCCCTCATACGCTAACCTCTACCTAGGCCGCCTGAACAGTCATTCTTAGCTTGGTCCCAGCTGAAACCCCTTTTGTGGGTCAGATTCATTGTTGACATTTTCATAATCTGGACCCACGGGGAAGGCAACCTACTCATTTTCCTGAATAAATTCATTACTGCCAGCAATCTGAAATTAACGTGGTCTTACTCCGACACACATGCCACTTTCCTGGATGTCGACCTATCCCTCACGAATAGAGGATTCGATCCCGGTCGATTTTTCTAATCCCGGGATTTCGGGATTATCTACAGTCAATCTCGGGATTGTATTGGTAATAGAAAGTGGTAAAAAAAGAAAGTAAAACATATCAAAATCAACTCTTTATTTTAAATTTTTAGTTAAATCTTCAAAAAACAAAACAAAATTGTCCTTTCTTCTTATGAAATAAACAACAAACTAGGCACTTCTGTAAATAATTTATGAAATAGTTTCATAATTGCCTAGCTTATTTTCTTTATTCTACAATAAACTTTTAAAAAATCAACTTCTTACGACTTGTTTAGTTATACTATAAAGAAGACTATATGCTAAAGAGATCAATGTTCATAAGTACTCAAATTGTAAATTAAATCGACCAGAACTTTATAAATTACTTATTTAAGCCACGAAAATAAACTCTAAGGAATAACAACGCATCCAATGTCTCATCCGAAAGCATACTTCTCAATTTGTTGCACAAATATGTAGAGGCGGAAAAAGCGCGTTCACGCTCGATGAAAGTTGGAGGAATCGTCAATAATTTTTTATAAATCTTCTCCAAATTACAACCTCGTGAGGAACTATTTTCATAATGATTCATTTCTTGTTTAATTATCTTAGAAAGATCAGTTCCTTTATATACTTCTGGATATATAGTTTTCACGCTGTTTTCTATTTCGTTCTGAAGCTTTTCTTTCAATGTCAAATCGGTTTTACTATTTGTAGGTTACAGGTTCAATTTCATATCATTTTCTTCGGAATCATTGTTTTCCATCCTTGCAGTTAACGAAATAATCTGTTTTTTAATTGCCATCTTGCTTGGACTTGAAAATAACTCCTTTACATCACAATCAGTATCCAAATTGTTGCTTTCAGTAGTCTCAGTCTTCTCAGTATGAGGATTTTGTAGATAGTTTAATACTCCACTTATCTCATTTCGTCGACGATCTTTCATACGGTTCAATAAATGTGTCTTCAATTTGGAAGCCAAAATTGAGTAATTTTCACGCAATTGTTGAAAAAGCAACCTGAGTGTCGCATCAGCCGTGCACAAATTGGCATCAGAACGACAAAGTGCTTCTACGGATAATTTTACTGGCGCCAAAACCTTGATTATCTCATTAATGAGTTG
>JARYHS010012361.1:0-15361 GCA_031002005.1 Vandiemenella viatica
ATACATATAGTCAAGGAAAGCATGGAAATACATATACCAAAGTGGACAATAAAGGGGGAGAATGATCCACCGTAGTACACATGCGAAGTCAAAAGATTACTAAAAAAACAAAGGAAAATACACGCACGCTCAAGAAGGAAGGGGTGTCGCAGCGATTTAGAAACCTTAGCTGATTTAAGAGGATGTATTAAGAATGTAATGCGCGAGGCCTTTAATGACTTTTCATTCCAACTCTCTCTCTAAGAGTCTCACAGAAAACCCAAAGAAATTTTGGTAGTATGTACGAAAAGTTAATTGTACCAACAGCAATATTCCAGCACTAATTCGTGAAGGTTCTGAGGTTAATGAAAGCCGCGATAAAGCTAACGTACTAAATACTGTATTCAAAAATTCATTTACAAATGAACATAAGGATAGTATTCCCGTTTTCCCACGCCGTGGCGAGTCGGTGATGGAATCATTACGAATAGATACTGCAGGTATCGTTAAGCAATTAGAGCTCTGAAGTGGGGGAAAGCACCGGGCCCGGATGGAATTCCAGTAAGAGTATTTTCAGAGTATGCGGCGGAAAATCGGGCCATTTCTGTCTGATATATTCATTAAATCATTAGAAGAGCGAAAAGTACCTTCAGACTGGAAAATCGCGCAAGTAACTCCTATTTTCAAAAAGGTGATCGAAGTGATCCTGGGAACTATCGTCCCATATCTATAACATCTGTTTGTAGTAGAGTTATGGAGTATATTATATGCTCAAACATTATGAATTTTCTAGATGAAATAATTTGCTTAAAACAAATCAACACGGATTTCGGAAGAAAAGATCATGTGAAACACAGCTGGCCCTATTTAGACACGACGTAATGAAAGTTATCGATGCAGGTTCACAAGCAGATGCAATTTTTTTAGATTTCCAGAAAGCCTTTGACTCTGTGCCACACAACTGCCTTTTAGCGAAGCTTCGAGCGTACGGTATATCGGATCAGCTTTGTGAATGGATAAAGGATTTTCTAACTGTTCGGTCGCAGTATGTTGTCGTTGAAGGAGAAAGTTCTTCTAATCTAGATGTTACATCGGGTGTACCTCAAGGAAGTGTAGTAGGACCACTTCTTTTCTTAATTTTTATAAACGATCTCGGAGACAAAGTGAAAAGCCTTTTCGATTGTTTGCTGATGATGCGGTTATTTATAGGGAAGTAAGAAATTTGGCCGATTGCTTAGAAATTCAGCGCGATCTGGATGTTTATTTTGGCTTGGTGCGCTGAGTGGCAACTTACTCTAAATTGTAAAAAGTGCAAAACAATGAGTATAACTAACAAAAAGAATCCAATTGTTCAGAAATACGAGGTAAACAGTTCAGTTATTCATATGGTCGATTCTATGAAATATTTGGGAGTAACAGTACAAAGGAACGTGAAATGGGACATACACATTAATTCGTTAGTAGGTAGAGCAAATTCTAGGCTGCGATTCATAGGTCGAATCTTGAAAAATTGTAATGAACAAACAAAGGAGATAGCGTACAAATCTCTTGTGCGTCCACATTTGGATTAGTGTTGTGCCGATTTGGGACCCGTTTCGTAAGGGATTGATCGAAAGTATAGAGAAAGTACAGAGAAGAGCCGCTCGATTCGTGACCGCTTGCTACAGTCCTTATGAAAGCGTCACAGAACTGAATTAGTAGATTAGGTTGGCAGTCTCTGGTAGATAGATGACACACGTTTCGTTTAAACTTATTGGAAAACATGCGTACTCCCACTTTCACTTTTGAATGTAGTGAAATACTTCTTCCACCAACCTATTTGAGTCGGAAGGACAGGAAAGATAAAATTAGAGAAATAAGGTGCCGGACTGATTCTTATATGAATTCTTTTTTCCCTCGTACCATTAGGGATTGGAATGCACAGCAAAGAGATTAGCTTTGGTGCCTGAGCACCCTCTGCCACCACAATTTTGTAGGAATTGCAGAGTATATATGTAGATATGTAGAAAAAGCAAAGAAAAACACGCATAAAAAAACTGAATGCACGTCCACCTCAATATACTGGCGTATTTAGGCAGTTTGGATTCGGTTTTGCAGCAACTATTTGCGATTCGTGGATAACCCAAATAATTACATGACCCGTTTTTAGACTTTTGAACGATAGCGAAGAATACACTCGAGTGTATTGTACATTGAACATTCCAAGTAAGGATAACACTCCGTTGAGAATTTTTGCTACGGTCTGCCGTTTAACTGTTAACTGCCATATACTCGATATATTACTGCCAGGCTTACATATCCCTTATATCACGTCACTTATACCAAACGCAATATATTAACCCACTTTACTTAATTTATGCACTCCTAATATTCCTCCAACTACTGTTATACTCAATTTTTACCATTAAGTTACTCTATCAGATCTTAAAATGTGCTATTGCCTATAGTTTTCGCCATAAACCACTTTCATTCATTACTACAATTGAACTTAACGGCAGAGTCCGTGAAACGCAAAGGACTTACACCGCAGGTATATAAACACTATGCACACTGAGGAACTAATCCAAATTTATTACTTTATTTTAGCGACATAAAGGACGTTATTTATACATTAATCCATATTTTTCACAAAAGAATGTAGCTACTTCATTTTTTTTTCTTAATACCGAGACGGAGGACTGTGGCTGATTGGTAAAGGAGTCTGACTGGAGATCGAAAGGTCCCTTTTTTCGAATCCCTGTCTAAGCAGGGAATTTTAATAGTTTCTTATCTCAACCTTCACTTCTGGCACAGCTTGTTGTGTAATGTGAAATTCATGGTTCTATTCCACGACAAATTGTAGGTCCCCAAGTACTTAGTAGGGCTACTGAGTTAGCTTAAGGTCGCTACGATTGGGGCGGAATGCACAGCCAATAGAAACCTTGTCACTAGGTCATTACGACCACACGGAATTATTGTAATACCGAGACAACACTTCCAGTTTCGCTCTTCAAGATAATTTTATTTTAGATAAAATTTATACTTTAATTCCTTCCTATTTTTAACACATTTTATGCCTTTGGTGGTGTGCTAATGTATTTAAACCCACAGTCAATTTAAATTTTACGGTAATTTACAACACCCACTGTGATAACTCCCCCAATTTTGACAAAATTTTTATCACACATTAAAAATATCTTCCGACACACATAACCTTAAAATATCACAGTATATTCCATGTACTTCTTTAACACAGTATATCAACAATTACACCTACTTTTTTTAAGTTAATGTGGGAGTAACTTTTGTTTTAAGCCATGCAGGATAACTATTTCAACAACATTATACTCGAACATGGAAGGAATACATTTATTTTATAATGGAACAAAAAAAATATTTAGGTGATGCTTCTGATATAATTTTTTACAAGTTACTTTCCCACATTAAAAATTCCAAACGGAACTAAATAATCAATTTTCCGATCAGTGATCTCTAACTTGAGATTGAATGACTGGCCAGTCATACACATATTTTGACCTCATCAGAGAAGATGCATCCTTACTTTTATACAACAAACTAATGGCGATTTCGCGTATCAAAACTGATAATTTTATATCAAACATTATACTATCAGGACTTTTTAGACTCAAATTTTGACTTAACATGGCATGCATTATGAAAAACTCAAATGTATCTACGCTTGCTGTTCAGTTTAGACAATTTCAACAGTTTTTGAAGAAATTACTTCAGTTTAGAACATGGAACTATTTTGCGTACAAAACTATTTCACGCCATATACCGTGCAAAACTCATGGGATTTTTGCTGCTGGAAGCCGCGTAGACGGCTGCGTGTTTGTGGCTCGTACACTGGAGACTGTACTGCTAATGCCGCGAATTCCGTCCCTAGGCTGCCCACCGATTGTTGATCTCATCTCGTCCTGAATTCGTTCTTCGCCGTTATAATAAAGCTTGTGACTGCTAGTTTAGTGGATCGATCCTCCCCTTCCTGTCTACTATCATGCCGTTACTTATGCCATCCTATTTTCTCTTGCTCTCATCGCTATTTTTTCCAAAAGTTTTCAGCCATCGGGGTCCTGAGATCTATTGTTCCACTACCGCGGCGTATTGAATACGTTGATCCACAGGGCAAAGGCGGTATCCAACAATCAGCATCTACAAGAAGAGCTGCGACACTTAGAACGCGTGTTTAGGGCCAATGGTTATAGTTCCAAAGAAATTGGACATGCGATTATCGGAAGAAGAAACAAAAACAAAACGGATGAAGGGAACGAGAAACCCACGTGCCTTTTTTTGCCCTTCTGCGGAGCGGTGACATCAAAAATAGCCAGGCTGCTCAACAAGCAAGGCATCCGCTCCATCTTTCGGCCGCCGCCTAAGATCCGTCAGTTATTACGAACCCCGAAAGATTGTATAAATCTCCGGGCCCCTGGAGTGTATAAAATCCCTTGTGAGTGTGTCTCTTCCTATATAGGACAGACTTTGAGAAACGATCGATGAAAGGCGCAAAGAGCATATAAGATACTTTAAGTTGGGGCAGAAAGAAAAATCGGCTATAGTAGAGCACGCCCTTGAAAACTGTCATGAGCCGTGCTTTGACAAGACGACACGCCTCTGCCATGCTAATAATTTTTGGGATAGTGTCGTGAAAGAGGCGATTGAAATCAGAGTTAATAACAATGTGATGAATCGGGATCAAGGACTTAACATAAGTCAAACATGGAGGCCAGTTATTAGATAATTATGAAACACACGGGAACGGACCATATTTGGGCATAACAACAACCGGAACCATGACGTCACCAAGCATACCCGCCCCTCCGCGCGAGTTCCCCTCCTCTCCCGTCCGGTAGCCCTATATAGAGACTACCGCTAGGCAGTTTTAGTTAGTTAAGCAGGGCTTGACAATGGGAGCAGTGCCGGCTCTCGATACGTCGCCATTCGACTTTTATTTGACGCGGCTAGAATCCGAGAGTGTTATCTACAATTATCCTATTGTTTTAAAGATTAAGGTCTCCTGTAGGTTAAATCATAAATTAAGAAAGAATTTTCGGGATTTGGTGCTTAAAGTGGTAGCGCGTATGAGACAATTCAGAGCCAAGACCCTAGATTGCAGCAGCAGATATCACAGAGATGTCAAAATACTTACAACATGTTACGAAACAGTTAGAAAAATTTAAAACACTCTTTATTTACGACAAACTGTCAATGATTTTGAAAGAATACAACCAACCTGAATAAAATGCACACAACATATCAACATTTCTGTGATATTGTTGCTGTGCGAATAAAATGTTTACATTGGAATTGCCTTACAAAACGAAAGTTTACCTAATAAAATGAGATGAATAGTAAGGTTGAATGCTTGTAATGTAATGAAAAGTAGAATCGTACTTTTGCAGCAAATATATATATACATAAAAATTCGTTACCTGTTCAAACTCTAATAATATCTTACTTGGAGACCATCAGACATTTTAAGAACGGATTTCGATCTCCTTCATATAAGTTGTAGGGTACACTGCTTATATGTGTGTGCTACAGTCGTTTTTCAAAATGCTCCCTAGTTTTTGATGACGGGTATATGGTAAATTATTGTCGCACTTTATCAAATGGGAGCCTAGTCTACGGGGTAGGGTGCTGGATTTACAATTTTGTGACCCGAGTTCAAATCCCCGCAGAATCAAATATTTTTACTTATTTTTATCTTCAAAAATTGTCAAGCTTCACTTATTTATTTTATTAATACTTTATTTATATAGTTTTATAGCGTGAATTATAATTTAAAACAAGTCACATTGCTTATAACAAATACACCAAACTTAATTTCGGCCCATTTATCAGCAATGGCTTCCTAATATGACTCGCTCCATACCTAATGAAATTAAGTCATGAGGCGAATCTGCGAGTAAACTGGAATCTGCTACAATAATTTTTCAATGTTTATAAGCATTTGTCACTTGTTCTTCCATTTCCTTGTCGGACTCCATTTTTCGTCACGGATAGGCCTACTATTTTATTTTCGACCATTTCTTGGAACAAATCGAGTGCAGATTCTGCACTACTGCAGAAGAAAGAAAGAAAGAAAAAAACTATCTTCCCAACGCTACATATTTCGTTTAAAATACCTCTTGATGATATACAAGTAAAGAAACGAGGAAGATGAAATAAATAACATGATAGGAACTATTTCAACTGAAAACGCACCGAAACAACTTATTAGCAAAAAGTGAGAAAAATGTAAGAATGGAGACTTTCTTGACGAATGATTGCAATGAAGATTTTAAGGGTGTAGCTTGACAATTTCTGAAGATAAAAATATTTAATTCTGCAGGGATTTGAATGCGGGTCAGAAAAATATGAAGTTAACTCCCTACCACATAGACCACGCTGTCATTTGACAAAAACGGGTAATAATTTACTATACATCCGACATCTAGAATTTTTTGTTAATTTGCATGCGAATATTGAAATATCTATCACTTAGTTACCTTGCAGCTTTCACTGCTCCGAACTGAGCTGCCGTAAAATTCGGATTTGTTGCAAAATTTCTTGTCATCATGAAAGCATCAATTTTTGGAAGATTATCCGACTGTGCTTTCAGAAAACCGCTTTCAGTCATTATTTGGAGTTTGTATTGTAGCAAGAATACAATATCTCACTAGTTATGCTAATATGTTAATTTAAACTTCAACACAATTGCAAAGCTATTGGAACTGCGAGCAACGCCCTTGTTCACAATAACATCGTGTACTTGGTCGTCACGATTCGATTTGACCCATAGCGTTGCGTTTTGCGATGTTACATTTCCCTTGTATTTTGATTAATTAAAATCAGTAAATAAAAATCGAATAAATAGGAAAAAACGTGATAGCGGTATTTCTACACTAATAAACTTTCAAAATAAAAATACTAGAGGTAAATTTGAATTTCATGCATATTCCCTGTTAAGTAGACATGCGGAATTACCGCCTCTAACAGCACGTCTACAGCATTGTCTGCCTAATTTACTTTCGATACAACAGTCAATGTCACCTCGACTGCAGGCTCGGCCACAACAGCCTGTACTACAGACGCAGCAGCCATCCATAACACAACAACTTTCGTTCCCGGATGCGGCACACCAAGTCGCACAGGCAGCATCAGCTTCCAGTGGGGGCCCCATACAAAAAATAGTAAATACTGCTACTGTGCCTGATCGCTCGTTATTACACAGTTATGGATCTGCTGTTGCCGATCCTCCTAGATCTCTGTTTCCTCCAACAGAGAGTATGTTTGCCGTGCAGTCAGAATCGTCAAGCTCTCTATAGCAAAACAATGAACAAATCCTCATAAATAGGTATATCTGGACAGGACCTGAAACCTATAAAAACTCTCAATTCACTAAAGAAAAAAATCTTCAGATATAAGACAACATCTGTTTACATACAAAGGTCGCATGTCTCCTATTATCACGAGTAACCATCATCCCTCGACCCCAGTCAGTCTGATGGAAAACCCTCAAACCTCAACCCGGCCCTGGGAGGGCACTCAAATCGCTCACAACATACAGCACGTAGCATGTCAACAACCAAATGCCTTCAATCAGCCTGCTGAGATACCTTATACCAAAAACAGAACCTTGTTAGAAAAAATATTTAATCTAATTATGCTCCCAATCCAAGAAGCCAAATCGCCAACAGCGGATACATTTAACCCAGAAATAATTTTAGGAATGTTATCAAATATACTCCAACAAGATGGCCACTAGGTCAATTAGGGAAACCAAATTGAAACTCTTACAATGGAACGCAAGGTCAGTTGTCTCAAATAAAAAATCGTTACAACAAGTATTACACAGCCAGAAAATAACAATAGCAGCCATATCAGAAACATGGATAAAACCTGGAAGAAATATTACATTCTCAAGATACCACACGATTGCACATAACAGAAAAGATGGAGAAGGTGGTGTAGCACTTATAATAAAAACAGACGTACCATACACATCAATCATTCTAAATAACTTGAACGAATGGAGCTTCCAAGCAGTAGCAGCACGAGTGCGCATCGATAAGCGAGAAGTCACAATCGTATCCATCTACTGCCCTCCAAAAACGGTTACAACACTCAGAGAATGGCACACATTTATGTCACAACTGGAACCACCGTACCTGCTATGCGGAGATTATAACGCTTACCACACCAGTTGAGGCTGCGCGTACAACGATGCTGGTGGAAACGCAATTTTAGACATATTCGATGAATTCCATTTAACAATCTTAAAGGATGGCACACCCACTCTAAAACAGATGCCACGACGACGACCCTCAGCTGTTGATCTCACCATTTGCTCAATAGACATCGCAATTGAATTTATTTGGAAAGCAAGCAATCATTCTATGGGATCTGACTATCTCGCTATAGAATTAACTACAAGTAACGCAAATAGTTTCAATCCACATTAACCAACAACCAAATGGAACGTAATCAAAGTGAACTGGGGGAAGTACAGTAATATTATAGATAAGGAAATCGACATAATGGCAAGGGAAAAACAACGGAAACAATGCATACCGAATTTATAAAATTAATAAATAAAGCAGCCAACATAACGATCCCCCACAAAAAAGAACAGCCTAAGAACACCACCAGTTCCATGGTGGAATCCATAATGTTCTCGCGCAATTGTCAGAAGGAGGTTAGCATTGACAACATAGAAGCGACAAAGCACTTGGGCGAGCTATCTACAATATAAGAAGATACATGCTGAAACTAAGCGCTTCCTCAAAGAAAACAAAGGCTCATCGTGGAAACAGTTCTGCGAGAAAATATCCAACACCACCATTAAAAACCTACAAACCTTGAACCTACCAGACATCTACCTGAAAGGAATTAACAAATTGTTAAGCACACGTGACATATACCTACGCAAAAAAGACAATAATTTGTTCGGCCCCCGTGTAATAACTAAAGGCCTACCACAAGGAGCAATACTAAGTCCATTGTTATATGGAATATATGTAGCCGACATAGAACTTATTATACCACTGGCAGT
Organism: Vandiemenella viatica; assembly: GCA_031002005.1. NCBI lineage: Eukaryota > Metazoa > Arthropoda > Insecta > Orthoptera > Morabidae > Vandiemenella > Vandiemenella viatica. Next base: position 9,014 of record JARYHS010012361.1, read on the forward strand.
AAAGATCCTACAATATGCAGATGATAAATGTATCTATACGTCATCTGCGAGCTTCATTTTAACACGGAAAAGGCTAGAAGAAAGAGCGGAAATCCTAGAGAAATTGATGGAACAAAACCAACTGAACCTGTCACCATTCAAATCCTCCATAGTCATCTTCACCAGAAAATATCAACCAACCAGTCAGACGGAAATGCTTTTAGGCCCATATTTAATTCCAATTACAACATCCACAAAACTACTAGATCTTTATGTAGATAGCAGGGCCCGACACGTTGAACACATAATAGAAGGGACTGCGAAAGCTCTAAACATACTACAAGCCGTAAGTCATGTTTGGTGGGGAGCTATCACAACAAGAATGATAACGTTATACCGCTCTTTAATCCTATCAATAATAGATTAAGTATGTATCTTTTACGGAAATGCCCTCAAATATGTACTGAAAAAACTGGACATACTCCAATACCGCGCGCTGAGGATATGTTTGGGAGCAATGAGATCAGCACTCACCAATGCACTTTCAGTAGAAGCGAAAGAGATGTCTCTTCACATCAGAAGGGAGCTAATGACCAACATTTTCCTCATCCGACGAGCAGCAATAACATCACACTCACTTCCATACAAATTGAAGACATTATTGAGAATTAGAAACTGGCATGGAAACATAAACCAACAACGAAAACCTGTTATACTCAAATTCTTTGAACAACTGAAGACACTATTTCCATTGATCGACCAAGACCGAGAACTGCTAGCCTACAGCTACCCATATAGATTAAACCTTTACAGGCCACCCATCTGTCAACAACCGATCATTGAAACCAACGCAAGAAAAATCAATAACTACATACAGAATAATATCAGAGACAACTGGCGCGGCTTCACAGAAATTTATACCGATGAATCTAAAACCTTAGAAAGAGTGAGCTACGCTTTCTACTGTCCCAAAACAGGAGCTACGGGAAAATACGCCCGTCCACTAGAAGCAAGCGTATACACGGCGGAAATTCTGGCGATAACGGAAGCAATACAATACGGAGGACAACATTTTAGAAAAATTCTAATACACACAGACGCGAAAAGCATACTTAGCTAAATAGAGCACCAGAACTGGACAACATGTACAAACCCATATATATACACTCTGACAGATTTGATACTACAATCCAAACAAGAAAATCTTATATATATATATATATATAAATAGACGTGGTTTTTCCTGTATTTCACTTTTAAGCCATCACTACCTAGCACAGATCACTGGACTTTGTTTGCGGAAGTAGCATGGAGTAGCCTGTCGTGCACAACGTTGGCCGAATGTCGATAGCTTCGAGGATGTGGGAGATATGATGGTTAAAATGGTCGATGCAGGGCATTTTCGTATTTCGACCAAAGACATGTGTCTCTGTATATGTCACTCTGCTGTCACAACTACATACCATAGACCATTGGTGTTTGTGTTTGGTAGTGGTATCGTGTCTCCTATCGTTTATTATGGTGGTTGGATGTCGGTAGATATCGGGGTGTGGGAGATATGGTGGTTGAAAATGGTCGACCTGTGGCATTTTCAAATTTCTACCAAAAACGTATGTGTCATGAAGTATTACTTTTCAGCCAAATCTATCTAGCGCAGATCACAGGTGTTTGTGTGTGGTAGTAGCACAGAGTCACCTGTCGATCAAAACGTTGGCCGAATTTCGGAAACGTGGTAGCTTGGGAGATATGGTGGTTGAAATCTGCCGATCAAGGATATTTTCGTATTTCGACCAAAGACATGTGTCTCCGAATATGTCACTCTGCTGGCACAAACCGAGCGTGGTGGTGTAACTTATAGCGTTCTGGCCTCGAATTCGGGAGGACGGTGGTTCGAATCCCCGTACGGGCATCTAGATTTGGGTTTTCCATGGTTTGCCAAATCACTCCAGGCAAATGCCGGGATGCTTCCTTAAAAAGGTGATGGCCAAATTCCTTCCCTTTCCTTGCCCCCATCCTTTCCCGTCTCTAAAGACCTCGCTGTTGAGAGATGTAAAGCAGTTAAAAAAAAATGCTGCCACAACTACATAGCATAGACCATTGGTGTTTGTGTGTGGTAGTGGTATCGTGTCTCCTATCGTGTAGTATGGTGGTTAGATGTCGGTAGCTATGGGGGTGTGGGAGATATGGTGGTTGAAAGTGGTCAACCTGGAGCACTTTCATATTTCTACCAAATCATATGTGTCATGGTGTACCACTTTTCAACCAAATCTATCTAGCGCAGATCACTGGTGTTTGTGTGTGGTAGTAGCACAGAGTCACCCGTCGATCAGAACGTTGGCCGAATTTCGGTAACTGTGGTAGTGTGGGAGATATGGTGGTTGAAAGAGGCCGATGAAGGATATTTTCGTATTTCGACCATAGACATGTGTGTCCGTATATTTTACTTTGCTGCCTGAATTACCTAGCGGAGATGACTGGCGTTTGTGTGTGGTAATAGCATCGAGTCTTCCATCGTGCACTATGGTGGTTAGATGTCGGTAGCTGCAAATTCAAATTCTTTACAAACACGAACGAAGTCGTGGGTACTAGCTAGTAAGGAATTAAATATAAAGTCGATTAAAGGACACGCAGGAATAACTAACTTCGAAATTATTATGACTTGGCTGAAGCTGTGATAGCTGAAAGAAAATTTAAAGCAATACCGTTACCTCACGCCGATTTCATCAGTAAAATAAGAAAAACAGCCTATGAAAATTGGAAAAAAGAATGGTAAATAACAAAGGAAGAAAAGGGACGACATTATGCGAGTATTAATAAGCCAGAAATACAATAAAAGCCTTGGTACAACAATATAAATCTAAGTAGACGACATGCAACATCAATAATTAGAATGAGGTTAGGACACGGGTGCTACCCATGGAGCATGGTGCTACCATGGAGGAAGGAATATATGGAGACGACGCAAGGGACCTTCATCACGTACGGAAGTGAAACCAGATAGAAAGAAGTGCGGTGGGGAGGTCGCTATAGTGCTTGGCCGTAGAAAAAACAGGGAATAGGCACAAAAACCTCAAGGGAATCATAAGACAACCGTGGCACCGCAATTTGATGATGGATTATTATGTAAATCGACGAGACACATCAAAATTAAAAATAATTTTTTTTGATATCTTGCTTAGTTCTCGAGATATAGTCTCAAAAGAGTGGAGTTTCTGGTTGAAATTCAGAAGAAACGTGTCCCCCAAAGTCAAATTTGGTGATAGATTCTTATGTAACTCGACGATACAAATCGAAAATAAACAATATTTTTTTTTGATATCTCGCTTAGTTCGCAAGATATACTGTCTCAAAAGTGAGGTTGTTAGGTTATGAGGGTATTCAACGATAACCGTGGCGCCGCAATTTGATGACGAATTCTTATGTAACTCGATGAGAGAATATGAAAGTAAAGAATAAAATGTTTTGATATCTCGCTTAGTTCTCGAGATATTGTATCTTAAAATTGACGTGGTCAGGTGGAAATGCGGCCTGGACCAGAAGAAAACTTTTGCCATATCCAAATTTGATGATGAATTCGTACGCAACTTAACGAGACAAATCGAAAATAAAGAATAAATTATTTTGATATTTCGCTTACTCGAGATATTGTACCTCAAATGTGAGGAGGTTAGGGTGAGATCTGACCTGGACCAGAATAAAAACCCACCGAATCCACCATATCTACACTGTGGAAATGGAATACAGGTGTTTTATTTCTTCCTGGTGATTGTTGCTAGGTTTAAATACAGCCTGAAACAAAAAAAAAGTCACTAAAATTACAAGGAACTAGACCTATAACTGATTTCTAACTTGCTATATCTCGAAAACCAAGCGATATATCAAACAACTTTATTCTTTATTTTCAATTTGTTTCGTTGAGTTCTATAAGAATTCATCATCAGATTGTGGCGCCACGGTAATGATAGAACTGCCGGTTATGGTGCAGACTGGACCAAAAGATAATTTTGCTGCACATGCAGATTGGGTGTTTTATTTTTTTACTAATCCTTGTGGCTTGGTTGAAACGCGGCCAGGACCAGAATAAAAACGTCACCAAAATCTGAAATTTCAAAAATTTGTGCTGTTTGAACTACTAAACTTGATGAAGCAAACGTTGTTGTTACCCGAAATGTGGTACGCGATGCATTTCATATGTGTAGATCTGTCCACATACTTTGATTTTGTAGCGACAATATTAATGGAAATGTGAGTAGGTTGAAATGCAGCGTGTTAGAAGGGTACAAACAATTTATTTATTATTAATTGTTGTTAATTTCATGAGCAATACGTTAGTGACACAATGTGTATCGTGATGTAAACCACTAACATCTAAGCTTCTGACTTTTGATGTATGGTAAGAAGATAAATCAACTGATGTTGCTAGCAAAGTTACTTAGGCCACTAACAGTACAATATCTTCTGAGTAAGCTCAGAAGTTATGAGGTCTTTTGTCTTAACCTAACCTCAACACCCGAATTTGGAGACAGCATATCTCGAGAACTAAGCGAGATATCGAAAATATATATTCTTCACTTTCGAGTTATCATGTCGTATTTTATAATAATCTGTAATCAAATTTGACCTTTGGGAATTTTTTTTCTGAATTTCAACCTGAAACTCCTCTCTCTTGAGACATTATATCTCGAGAACTAAGCAAGATATCAAAAAATTTTATTCTTCATTTGTGGTCTGTCTCGTCGAGTTACATAATAATCAATCATCAAATTGCAGTGCCACGATTGTCTTATGATTCCCTTGAGGTTTTTGTGCCTTTTCCCCGTGTTTGTACGGCCATGCAATATGGCGGCCTCCCCACCCCACTTCTCTCTACCCGGTTTCACTCCAGTGGGTGGTGAAGGTACTTGCGTCGTCTCCATATATTCCTTCCTCCATGGTGCTAGCCGGCCCACCTGCATCGTATTAAATTGTCAGAAACCTTCTACTGTGAGTAATACCCCACAAGTGGTCTGACCTAGACCATCTGTTTACTCAAGATATAACACCTCACAAAATAAATTACTTGCCTACATTATAAATATCCCTTTACCTACCAACATCGCAACCTTGTTGTATAAGTATAACCCTCAGATTTTATCAGCCATCATTAAATACCTAGACGAAACCGACCTCCAAATATGAGCAAATTCATAAAATCACACATAAGCTAGAAAAAGGACAACGATACAACACAAGAGCAATATAAAGTAATTAGTATCTAAAACCACTAGTAAACATTCCAACCAAACATAAATAAATTGAGCTTGCAACCACAATTGAAATGATATCTGTCAATCTTGATGTAAATGAATATAAATTATTGTAAGTATTGAATTATGTCAATCGTTATTAAAGCTATTGTAAACAGTGCATAGTGTAAATGGTATTCTAATGATGTATGATATTAATGGTTGTATGGCCTAAGCCAAAAATCAATTAATATATATATATATATATATATATAAATTGTCTTTGAATCTTATGTTTTGTTGTTAGTACCATCCATGGAGGAAGGAATCCTCCATGGTACCATCTCTTGTTAATACTATGGAGGAAGGAATTATATGGAGGAGAAGTGACGTTAAATCGGTGAAGCAAGCACTAAACTCTCTCGCATGGTGGCAGCACCGGCAGCGACCATATGGCGCTTCCCAACAATTAAGGTGTTCACATTGTGGTAGATGCAGTGATTATTTCATTTAGTATTGTGTATAAGTGTTTAAAAATGCCTGCTTGTGTTGCGTACCGTTGCACAAATAGGCCAGACAGGAAAGAACAAGGAATATCATTTCACAAGTAAGTTGAATTGTAATTATCGTTGTTGAAGTGAGCGGTAAACACCGCAAACTTTGCAGCACGTCTATAAATATTTAGTCATAGCTCTCAATGGGATGACTTTGTTCTCAAATTTTTCTTGGTGTAGTGTAGAAAATCAGCAAACTTGCTATTTTGCACATAATAGACTAGCATTATTTTTAACGAGTGTTTAAAATGAGATTTAAAGGGGCGTGTTTTACTTCGCGATTCAGTGAATTTACTATTACGATTTCTTTCGTCACGTTGCTGATTATACTGACAATGGATGATGAAATTAACTGTTATGTGAGAAGCTGTGAGTTTTATTAATTTTTTAAATAGCTATTTCAGGCCATTGACTTAGGTTATTTTTAAAGCTTCATATAAGACTTGTTTCTGTTTTTAAATACGTCTATACCTTTTTTTACCGATTTTGAAATCTTTCTCATCTATTTATGTCGAAACAGGTTCATGCAGAAATAAAAATGGGCTTCATAAATAAAGAAGTTATTGGCCTTTGAACAAAATTAATTTGGG
>JARYHS010012366.1:0-64999 GCA_031002005.1 Vandiemenella viatica
ATCTGCTAAGTGTATTGTATTTAATAGTTTTTATAGAAGAGATGTTTACTGAAATGAATAAATCTCATAATTTTGATTGATAAAATATTAATAAATTCGTTGGAAATCAATATAATGTTGAGCTGTATCATTTTATTTAAACCACCTTTTCGTTACGCAATTATGTGTAGTTAATTTATTTCTCTTGGAGATATGTTCTTAAGGAAATGAGATATCATTCAATCTTTATTTCCATGGGTCCTCACTAACATTTAGCAATATAAGATTTATGTATATCACACAGTCAGCAACCTTCACAGGTGCAATAATTAACTTAACCTCAGGGTTAATTAAACCAAAAGAGTGCATCGCATAAATGGCGCCAATGTTCGGCCTCGAAAGGAAACTGCACAAAACTTTGAGTGTGCAATAAAAGCACACAAATCACTACAAATTTATATCACCTTTTTAACTGTTACTCTTTTCTTTATAAGATCACTCGCCACTGACTTTACTTAATATCCAGTTTCTGATTACAAATTCGTATCCTGAGAATCTGAAGGAAAAAAAATCCTTACCAATCTGATTAATGCGGCGGATACGCTACTCCGTGTTTACCCATGATTGGCAACAGTTATAAAAAGAACGGTTGGTGGCATGTAGCACATTTCTACTGTGACGATTGGATTCTACCCTGACCCCCAGGAGCGGTGATTTTATGAAATTAACCTTAAATTTTAGGCCAGGCTATAGGTTCTCAAACCAGGTTAAAATCTATTAATTAGTTTCCAAATTCAATGAAAGTTTCACGGGAGTCCAGCCGGATGGAGTCATAAAACGACAACGTTTCGACAACCTGCTCGGTTGTCTTCATCAGGTCTATATAGATGTTGCTTCTAGGAAATCACAAACAGACTGACTTCGCTGACACTTCCTTCGCTTCAACTTCACCAGTCTCTGCCTTTCCATTGTTGGCAGTGTTTGTTGGAGTTTTGTCCTAGGACATTTTCTCCTATTAACAACGGTTTTATCTTTCACTTCACGTATGGTGGGTCTTCATGTTGGTGAGTTTAATGGAGGAGGTTCAGAGGACGTTTATGTCGGCCAATAGTAGGGTCGTATTGTCCGATGTTACGTACCACTGGGTTGTTTGTCTTTATGGTGTTTTTATAGAAGTTCCTTGCGATTTGTCGAAATCTTTCTATGAGTTTAGGCAGTAACGTCGCCTCGTGTAGAGGGTCGGTTGGAAACCTGCTTGGAAGGTGCAGGGCTCTTTTTAATGCTCTGTTCTGGATGACTTGGAGTCCTTTGTATGAGGTAATCAGCAGCGTATGCCCACACTGGGCTGGCATATTCAATTATTGGTCTGATGAGGGCTGTGTAGACTCTAACTCCTGCGGGCGGCGGAAGGAGACTATTTTTGTTTAATAAGGGGTATAATTCTTGTAGTCTAGCACTTGCCCGTCGACGAACGTCCTCAATGTGGGGGCCCCACGTGAGTCTCCTGTCAATCGTGACGCCTAGGTAGCGAGCGGTCGTCGACCAGGCGATGTCTTTTCCATCCAACTGTAGTTTAGGCGGTGGTATTGCCTGGAACTGGGTGTCAAGTCTACGCGTTAGCATTATGGCCTGGGTTTTTGTCGCGTTGATCTCGATTCTCCATCGTCTCGCCCAGGATAGAGTTTTCTGCAGTACCTCTTGGAGGCGTCTAGTGGCAATAGCTCTGCTGCGACTGTAGGTGAAGTATGCCGTGTCATCCGCATACGTCACGACCTCTACCCCAGGGTTGGTAGGCACATCCGCAGTGTAGAGCGAGTACAGAACAGGTCCAAGGACGGAGCCTTGCGGGACCCCAGCCCTGATCTGTCTGCTGGTAGAGAATGCTTTATCTACGCGTACACTGAAGGAACGATCAGGAGAGATAGCTTTTTAAAAGTTTAACATAAGGCCCTGGGAACCCCTGCTCATATAGCTTGAGTAAAAGGCCCGAATGCCACACGGAGTCAAATGCGCGGGATATGTCTAGCATTACCAGTCCACAGTACTCTTTGAAATTGAAGGCTCTAGTCGCCATTTCTACAACCCTCATGAGTTGCTGCGTCGGTAGAGTGACCTCTTCTAAAACCCAATTGATGATCTGGGATGATGTTGTTGTCTTCAATGTGCGTATACAGTCGCCGAAGTAGTAACTTCTCGAAGACTTTACTAATGGCCGGTAGTAAGCTGATGGGCCTGTAGTGTTGGGGGTAGTGAGGATCTTTGCCACTCTTATGCACCCCAACAACCACCGCGTGTTTCCAGCATGTGAGGGTATACTTGATGCCTTAATATTTTGTTGAAAATTACTGTAAGGTACTTGATGGCACCAGGTGGGAGTTTCCTGATCAGGAGATTTATGATTTTGTCCCGACCCGGGGCTTTCCGTGGAGGAAGCTTGGAAATGCAACTTGTGACTTCCTCCGGAGTAATGGGGTCGATTTCGTAATCATCTTCAGCATTTAGATAAGTTTGTAATCTGCGGCGCACTTCTGCCAGATGTTGGTAGTTCACATCTTTTTTGGATGGGCGAAAATTCTTTTCAAAAGTATCAGCTAATATATTAGCTTTCTCCTCCGGGTTGTAAGCTAATCCCCTTTCTCCATGGAGTGGTGGGAGTCGGCGTTTTCGTCTGGTGAATTTCCGAGTGTGCATCCATAGACTTCCGTCGTCTGTGTCGAGCCATCGAAACTCGTGCACTCCACTGCCGGTTTCTATGTTGCAACAGAGAGGCTTTGATTTCTCTTTGTAGGCGATTCAGTAGACGTTTCGTGGCTGGGATTCTTGTTTGCCTCCATTCTTTTGCAACCCTATTTTTGTGGCGGATTTGGGCCAAGAGTTGCGGAGGTAGCTGCAGGGAGAGTAGCGGTTTTGAGGTCTTTAGTGGCGTCGTGGCTGCAGATATGTTGTTCACAGTAATTTCAAATTGTCTCCTACCAATGCTGTAGGCGTTTGCAGGGTCGACCAATAAGAAGCGGGCTCAGATGGCCGAATACGAGCAAGCCCTGGGTGGGGCCATGTCAGCCTAGTTACAGCTCACCATTGAGCTGGTGTAAGGTGGAGTATATTGCCCTAAGGCATTGGCTCCAAGTATTTGGACGGAACAAATCTTCGCTGTCGGTGTGTCTTCATTTTGGCTGTAGATGTCTTCTTCGAATGGTGTTTCTTCACAAGATGGAGTGCCGGCGCAACTGCCATCTCAGAAATGGTCATCAGTTTCTGCTGTGGTGCCCTCAGGGCTGCGCGGCGTGTTTCGTAAATCTTCCTTTGAAGCAAGGTGGTTGACGAGGTTCTTGAGTAAGTCGACGAGGGCATCCAGTCGGTCTTCTCGCTGTCCTGGGTCTTGGCAGTTGCAGGAGTGGCTGGTGTGGGCTCTATCGAACTTATGAGGCTCCGACTTCTTCTTCTGTCTTGCTGCTGGATGGTGGATAGGAACTCGACGCTGCTCTGGAGATCCATTGCTCGACTGCCGCTGCTGTGGGCGTGCCTTGCACACTTCCCGACTTGGTGCGGGCTGCGTATGGAGCCTTGGACGAGTCTTGCGAAGTTGCTGCTTCCACTTGTCGCAACCGCGGAAAGAAGCTGCGTGCCTGGATCCGCAGTTACAGCAGACTGGCTCATCCCGTGGTGTTTTGCAGTCTGCGAGCATATGTCCTCCTCCGCAGCGGACACACCTGACCGGTTCAGTGCAGTCCCTGGCATAGTGCCGGAATTTTTGGCACCTGAAGCACTGGACCAGGCTGCGTGAGGGTGGCTTCGCTGAGATGGTCTGCGTTGTGGCGTTGCGTGGGGGCGGTTTCTCCATGGTGGTCGGCGTTGTGTCACTGGTACTCACTCCATCAGGGAGCATGATGTTGTGGCCCTCTGGATTCTGCTGCTCAGGAGCTTCCTTTCCCACTGCAGTGGTGTTGACATCTTGGGTGGGTCTCTTGGGCAGTTGTGGGGCGTGGACGATCCCATTCGCTTGAAGGAACTTGGTCAGCCGTTGTAGTTGGTCGGGATGTTGCGGGAGAAACTTCAGCCCGCCCTTCAGTGGGATAGCGAGAAGGAGGTCCGACGTTTCCGCGTGGAGCTCGGCCATCAGCTCGACGTAGTTTCCGTCGTACTCCGCCGTGATGGGTACGACTGGCCCTTGTTCCGTCTGCTGTGTTTCTTCTTGAGATGACCGATCTTCCACTTCTTGCGTGTCTTCAGTTTGTGGGAGTTCGCCGACATCTTCCGTCTCGTCTGCTACTGGTTCTTCTTGCGGGTACGGCATGATGTTAAATCGTCGTTTCAGCTTGGCGATGTATAGCTCCAGGTCAAAGTCGTGCGCCCAGAGCGTTGGGAACACCACCGCTTCGGGCCACTCCTCTGGCCAGCTTGGGTCATCACGGATGATCCGCTTCTTGGCAAGATGGCTGCATTCGAGTCTTGTGAGACACTTCATGAGGTTCTTGTAGTTTGTTGGCAGGTCGTATACGAAATTAATGTCGTCAAGGTGGATCTTTACAACCAAAGACCACCTCTCCTCCTGGTTGTTGGCTGCCAGTCTGCGCTTCCATCTCTCGCGGGTTGCCTTGTTCTGGTTTGCGATGAAGTCACTGGCCCTGATTGTGCCGTGATGCCACTTCTGCCCGTCGTGGCGAATTTCTTCCAAATATACTCGTATATTCTGGAAAACTCGTGGCATGGCGGCTGTGCGTGGCTGTGAGTGAGTAGGGGACGACGACGACGACTATCATTACCCAGGTGGCTTTTCTCCTGGAGTGTGGGGAAGTTCTTACACTTGGTGCATCTCCTTCCAGATTTTTGTTTTGGTTGTCTTTGTCGGTGTGGCTTATTTGGATTGTCATCTCCGGAGATGGTTACTGAATGAGGTGGACTGGCCACCTGATATTGTGATTGAAATGAAGTATGTTGCCTAGTTGAGCAATGAGTGGATTTGATGAATTGGTGCTGTTAGTGTAGAACTTAGCAGCCAATTTTTTAATTCTGTCCTTTAATTTTTCCATACCACTGACTTCGTGTAGCACTGTGGTCGGGGTCTCTTTGGGCAGTTTATACGCATAGCGTATTGCTCTATTTTGAATCGTTTGCAGCTTTTGGATGTATGAGGTAGCAGCATTTCCCCACACAACCGCTGCATATTCGAGAACCGGGCGTACCAGAGCAGTGTACAGTCTTATGGCCTGGTCAGGTTTTAGTTTAGACGTCGGGTTAAGAATGGGATATAGAATCCTCATTCTGCCTTCTGCCTTTGCTCTGACTTTCCTGATGTGTTGTTTCCAGGTGAGGCGCCTGTCGAGGGTTACACCAAGGTAGATTGCAGTTTGGGTCCATGGTATCGGCTCGCCAAATAGTTGGATGGGTTGAAGATTCTGAGGAACTGTTCTCCTGGTGATAAATGTGGCCTGACTTTTTCCTGCGTTGAAGGCGAGTCGCCATCTTTTGGCCCAGCCTTCAATATTTGAGCAGGCTCTCTGAAGCAAGTTCCTTGCATTTTGCGCTTTAATGCTCTTTGTGAACTGCGCTGTGTCGTCAGCATAAAGACCAGTATGCACACGATCAGTTTTTGGCAGGTCGGCTGTATAAAGATTGTAGAGGACTGGCCCGATGACTGAACCTTGCGGTACTCCAGCCTCAATGCTTTTAGTAGATGACACGGCCTCATCTAAAATTACCTTGAAGGTTCTGCCGGTCAGGTAGTTTTTCAGCAGCCTCACGTGCGACAAAGGGATGCCTAGTACAAGGAGTTTGTATAGGAGTCCTTGATGCCAAACAGAGTCAAAAGCTTTCGAGACATCCAGAAGAACTGTCGCGAAAAACTCTTTCTTCTCGAATGCACTTAGCGCATGTTCTACAAGTCTAAGCAGCTGTTGGGATGTAGAATGATGCTCTCTGAATCCAAATTGTTCATTCGGTAGTAGATGCTCTTGGTCAATGTGATGTCGCAGCCTCCTCAGGTAGATCTTTTCGAAAATTTTTGACATGGTTGGTAATAGGCTTATAGGCCTGTAGGATTTCGGGGATCTTCTGTCTTTCCCTGGTTTGGGAATAGCCACAATGTCTGCATGCTTCCAAGTTTCGGGGTAGTCGCCGGTTTTGATAATATGATTGAAAATGGCTGTTATATAGTTTATAGCTGCCCTTGGTAATTGTTTTAGTAGTGGCGCCCCAATGCCATCATGACCCGGTGCTTTATTGGGTTTTGCATGTTGTAACATGCCGATGACTTCATCCTCGGTAATTGGGTCGATTGAATCCTCTTCAGGAATGTTAGTATTTAAAAATCTTTGCAGTCGCTCTTCTACCATCTGAATATGTTGCATGTCGAGATGGTCCTGCACTGGTCGGAAGTTGGCTTCAAAGGCTACTGCTATTGCCTCAGCCTTTTCTTCTGGTTCACTGACGAATCTATTGCCTACCAAAGAGGCGGTAACTTTCCTCCCTTTCGCAACATTCGCCTGGTTAGTCTCCAAGCCGATCCGTCTTCTGTGCTTAAAGTGTTGAGTAGGCCTTCCCATTCTTTATTTTTGTGTTGCTGCACTTCTGACCTGATTTCGTGCCGCATACGATTGATGAGTTGTTTGGTGAATGGGTCACGCGTAATCTGCCATTCCCTGGTCAGTCGGTTTTTAGTGGTTATGGCCTCTCTGATATTGGGCGGAAGAGGTTTTGAATGATTTTGCAGCAATGGGTTTTTGCTGTGGGGAAGCAGCATCTGCTGCTTCGTTGATCCATTGAGTGATGGCGAGGGTAGCAGCGTTGGACCCTATGATATCAGGTGGTGCAGCGTTTTGAAGTCTTTGGGTGAGGTGCTGTTTGTATAAATCCCAGTTTATGTTTTTGATGTTTCTGTGGCGGCTAGGGTTTTTCAATCTTGCGCCCTCAGCTAGGTAAAAAATGACTGGTATGTGATCAGAGGAGAGTGCGTTTTTTGTGGCTATTGCAATTGTGTGATTGAGTCCTTTGGTTATTGCGATGTCAAGTACATCTGGCATATATCTTCTTTGAAAGATGGTGGGTTCAGTGGGCCCCCATACCATGCCATCATTTGCCTGTACAGCGCGCCGTAGTTGCTTGCCGGCTGTATTTGTAAGTCTGGAATTCCAGTCACAGTGTTTCGCATTGAAATCCCCTGCTATGAAGACGTTCCCTGCGATGTTTAGGAGTTTGGCGATTTCTTCCTCATTGACTTTGTTGGCAGGTCGTCGGTAGGCGGAGATAATAATCATCCTGCCACTGGACGTGTCAGCAGCGATACCAGTTGCTTCAATTGTCATTAGTTCTGGCAGAGCTACTTCGTGGTGCCTTATGGTGGAACGGATGTAGATTGCGGTACCACCACCCGCCGTCAGTCTGTCATTTCTGTAGCATGAGTAGTTTGCCACTGCAGCCTTTACACTAGGTTTTAGGTGTGTTTCTGTGACCAAGCAGATATCTATCTGCTCATCACGTAGGAACTCGCTAAATTCACCCATTTGGTTCCATATGCCATTGGCATTCCAGGTGCATATGGTTAAGTTTTGAATCCTATTAGTCATGTTGCTGGTTGCTGGGTATACCTCTTGGTACGGCCTGCACCGCTGCCTTTACTGCGGCTTCAACTTGCCGCGGGATTTCTGCAATCATGGACATTAGTGTTTGTAGTAAAGTTTGGATCATGTTTAGCAGGACTGAATTCGTACTGTCATCAATAGACTTGTTCTGCTGATGTAGGTTTTGATCCGTGGTTGTCCTATCACTACCAGGTGGCTGCTGTTTTCTTTGGTTATTTTCCCATCTTCTGTTGGAGCGGTTGTCCTTGAACTCGTTATTTGTTTGAGTTGCGGGTTGGTTGCTGCTTGATCCCTGCTGGTTATCATTTCCATGTCCCGGCAGGGGCGGAAGGCATCAGGATCCTGCAGGGAGGCTTCTTGATTGTTTAACTGTTGTTGCAGTTGTTTCTTTTGTTGTTGTTGGCGTTGTTTTCTCATAGCTTCAGCGTGTGCAGCATTGTTCATCTTTTGCTTCTCATTGAATCTAGAGAACGCTGGGCATTTTCTGTAGCTGGCGACGTGGTCGCCAGCACAGTTTGCACACTTTGGTGGGGCTTGCCCTTTGGTTATGGTGCAGTCCCTCGTCGCATGATCTCCTGCGCACTTTACGCATTTGTCTGGCATTACACAATGCCTTGAGACATGACCTATCCCTTGACATTTGTAGCATTGTGGTGGGCCTCTTGAGCTACGTAACTTTTCCAATGACACTTTCACTGAACATAGGGAAGTCATTTGGAAGATGGATCTGTTCTCTACAGAGTCATTTAATACTACTAGAAAGAGTGGTGTTTCTTGTTGCGTTTTGGGCGAGCGCAATTTAACCACTGTTCTGGCTGCGTAGTTCATCTCCTCTAATTCTTCTTTAACATGTTCGGTGGTCATGTTGAAAGGAAGTCCTCTAATGACTACCTTCAGTAGTTTTTCTGGCACTGTGGGGTAGGTATAGAAAGACCAGCCCTTGTCAGTAATGTGTTTTGCTACCGCTAGGTAGTCAGTAGTTGTCTTGGTTTGAATTTTATATAATTCGCGACCAGCCGGTTTTACAACGAAGGCACTATTACATAGTCGCTTGAGGGTGTTGTAAAGAGTCATATATTCTTCTTTATAGGTCAGCACAATCGGCGCTGGCCTGCGTTCGTTTGATGGAGCAACAGGTGTTGGATCATTTGATGAAGCAGGTGTTGTTTCTTCTGCTGGCAGTTGTTCATACCGGTTGACTGTAGATACCTCACTGCTGGCGGTGGCGGTGGACATAACCGCTGCAGGGGCTGTGCGTTTTGGGTTGACAAAACCTTCATTATCCACAGTTGTTCTCCTAGTCTTCTTTAGTGGAGCTTTTTTTGTGGGGTTGTAGGCTGGTGTCAGCGAAACTTTCTTGGTAGTGTTGTGTGCGGGCGTCTTGAGACGCTTTTTGTTCACATTCATAACTTCTGTAGGAGAGCCAAGGATTCTCTCCTAGGAGCCTGCGCAACTTCCATTGCTTCTGGAAGATTTTGGTTGATGGGGGTCTGTGAGACCTCCATATCTTCGTCCGGATGTTGGTTTGAGTGTGAATCTTCGTGTAGGCTGCCGCCGCCCACTGTAGATTCCCCTGGAATATGCTCTTCTGAGCCTGACATCGTCCTACCAACGGGAGCGCCTAATGGAAGGGAGTGTTGTTCCGACCCTTCGTTGTCACCGTAGGGTATCCAGGTCGGAGACAACCCTACGCTCGCGCTCGGGGGTTCCACTCCCGCAGGAGTGGGCCGTGGAGCGGTAATCCCTAACACCTCGGGCTGGGAGGGCAAGGCAGTCCCCAAAGAAGAAGGAGCAAGTCGCTCACTATAATCTCCGCTTCGCAAGCGAGACGGAATTCGCATCAACAAGTAAGAATACTGGTGTACACGAATACCATACAGCGAGCGAGAGAGTCGAGTTGAGTGAGTAGTCCTGGGAGGGGAGGCGGAGACGGCACTAGTCGAGCGCCACAGCGGACCGCGTATGAAGCCACCGCTTCCGCCCAATCTTAGCATAAGTCGTACCCATCACGGCGGAATACGACGGAAACTACGTCGAGCTGATGGCCGAGCTCCACGCGGAAACGTCGGACCTCCTTCTCGCTATCCCACTGAAGGGCGGGCTGAAGTTTCTCCCGCAACATCCCGACCAACTACAACGGCTGACCAAGTTCCTTCAAGCGAATGGGATCGTCCACGCCCCACAACTGCCCAAGAGACCCACCCAAGATGTCAACACCACTGCAGTGGGAAAGGAAGCTCCTGAGCAGCAGAATCCAGAGGGCCACAACATCATGCTCCCTGATGGAGTGAGTACCAGTGACACAACGCCGACCACCATGGAGAAACCGCCCCCACGCAACGCCACAACGCAGACCATCTCAGCGAAGCCACCCTCACGCAGCCCGGTCCAGTGCTTCAGGTGCCAAAAATTCCGGCACTATGCCAGGGACTGCACTTATCCGGTCAGGTGTGTCCGCTGCGGAGGAGGACATATGCTCGCAGACTGCAAAACACCACGGGATGAGCCAGTCTGCTGTAACTGCGGATCCAGGCACGCAGCTTCTTTCCGCGGTTGCGACAAGTGGAAGCAGCAACTTCGCAAGACTCGTCCAAGGCTCCATACGCAGCCCGCACCAAGTCGGGAAGTGTGCAAGGCACGCCCACAGCAGCGGCAGTCGAGCAATGGATCGCCAGAGCAGCGTCGGGTTCCTATCCACCATCCAGCAGCAAGACAGAAGAAGAAGTCGGAGCCTCATAAGTTCGATAGAGCCCACACCAGCCACTCCTGCAACTGCCAAGACCCAGGACAGCGAAGACCGACTGGATGCCCTCGTCGACTTACTCAAGAACCTCGTCAACCACCTTGCTTCAAAGGAAGATTTACGAAACAAGCCGCGGCAGCCCTGAGGGCACCACAGCAGAAACTGATGACCATTTCTGAGATGGCAGATGCGCCGGCACTCCATCTTGTGAAGAAACACCATTCGAAGAAGACATCTACAACCAAAATGAAGACATACCGACAGCGAAGATTTGTTCCGTCCAAATACTTGGAGTCAATGCCTTAGGGCAATATACTCCACCTTACACCAGCTCAATGGTGAGCTGTAACTAGGCTGACATGGCAAGTAGGCCCTAAAAACCAAAATAAAGTACCCCCCCCCCCATTAGTCTTAGATTCCAACAAAATTAGTTAGGTCCCGTGTAAATACTTGCAACAAATTCTCCCACCATTAGATTTAGTATATCATATTTTTAGATATCAACCCAAAATAAGACATATACAATTTTCTAGTCCAAATTATGTAAATCAGATAAGTGACATAGGTTTTTTCCTGGCTCACGAACGGCAGAATGGGCTACGCCCATACATCTGACAGCCTAGCCTAGCCTAGGCTAAGCCAGTCTACGCGTTGACTGCCAGCTTTCGTCAGCCTGCAGACACCGGAAGCCTGATGAAGACAACCGAGCTGGTTGTCGAAACGTCGTGTTTTCAAAACACCATCCGGCTGCACACCCGTGAAGACTACAAGCCTCATTAATTTCGTAGTAGCCATTTCCGGTATTAAACTAAACGGTGAATTAGCAGCACAGTTCTAAGAATGAGGTGGTTTGGATACGAAAGGTCAGTTTTACATTTTGGTCCAGTTTACATTTCAACCTAATTACATCTGCTGCTCGAAAATAGAAACATAGACCGTACGCGCATTCATACATGCCACATACATACAAGAATGTGTCGTTTATTCCGTCATCACGCAGAAAATACAGATTTTGAATTGATTTTCGGAATTTGAAAGTTTTGGGTCAAAGTTAAAATTTAACGTATGTCTTAAGACATTACGACACGTTTATTTTACGAATAATCTAGCATTACCTGAAAACTTCTGAATTTATTTTGATCAAATTTTCACAATATCAAACATTAGAAATGTCTCGTTATGCAGACTAATCTGCCACTGGATCTAAACATTTTCTCATTATGCTACTGTTGCGCCATTTTATTGTGATGATAGCCAGAGACATTGTAGTTGTACTGACAGAGATTGTGATCAAAGAAAATCTCTGTTGTTTCTTCGTTATTAGTTTCTCGCCTTCAATACAGCCATCTATGCCATCTATTGCGTTTAAAAATTGAATATCCCGAATTAAAGGAAATATTATTTCATGTTTTTTGTAGTGTGCAAAATAGTCATAATTGTAAACTGCTTTTATTGCTTTCGTTAAGGGCTATGGTCAGAGACATTGTAATTGTGTACTTAGGCGCAGTATTTAGTCATTCCATCTATGGCATTTGTCACCATACGTTCAGAATTTCATTTAATGCTCCGGTATTATGTAACGTTGAAACATAAGAAATACCAAAAAAACTCAATTGAGTTTCAATGCTTTAGAACGATGAAAACCTCATCGAAATCTGCCCAGAAGTTTCTAGTTTTTTCTATCGCAAATTTATTCGGTTTTCGTTTTATAGATATAGATACTGTTCGCATAAAATGAACAGATTACTGATACTAAATAAAACTATAAGAGTATTTCAACGAATAGGCAAAAATCTGATATTTCGGGGATATGAAGACATTACTGCATCGTTATCATCAAGGGAGGGACGTATTTTGTATGGATTAGGTTAATACAAGTTTTATGAGAACTTTATTGTAGGTGTACGTCTTTAGGGTTAGGTAAAAATATACATGTAGATAAAAATTAGGCCTATGTAAGTTATTAGCAACTAGAATCGTTTTTGACATTTTACTGGTTGTAGGGTTGCAAAAAGTTGTGAATCGCTGATTCAGAGCATATTATAACAGTGAGGCAACTACACATGTAATTTGCAAATTCACTTGTGGTCAGGCACTAGAGGATTGCACACTGTACACTATTGATGTAGTTTGTTAGAGCTGTACTCCGGTGTAACAGCTGATATATAATGCAATTAGTAATAAATCCAATTGGCTACGTCTATGTCTACCTAAGTAAATTAGGTTTAATTATGTTATGGAGAGCCATGGTAACAAATGCGCATACTATAACAAGTTAAAAATGGGGCTTGAAACTATTTAATTAATTAAAATATCCAGTTCCATAAAATGCTTGACGAAACTTTAATATAAAATGTAGAGTTGCTATAATCATCATAGTTCACAACAATAGTACTGATGTGTATTAGTTATTTCAGTTACTACTATAATTGTTATAGTAATAGAAACTAATGTTTAAGTAATTCCTTAATTTAGCTTTATATCTGAACTAGCCTTTTACTACAAATAATTGTTAAAATATTGGACACTTAGATAATAATCAGGCATATTATAAACAAGATACTAGAAATTTAATCTACTGTTACCTTGTAAAGCATCGCAACTTGAAGCACTTTGTATTATAAATTTAATATTGTAATCATTGAATTAAATAAATTACCGTAATATCTTCAATTGCCAATTGTTCAATACACATATCACGGATGTTCTGAAATTTAAATATGTCATTTTGTTTGTAGTATAAGTTTAGTAGTGAGGTTGTAACTTGCACAACACATAAGCCATTCTAAAATCATTATAAAACGTTTATTTCTTTTTCTAGGTGGAGCGATTTTTAACAATTTACGTTACAGCAAGATTTTTTTAAAAAAAATTTATATGGAACGCACGCTCCGGTGGCAATTTCTCTAGACACCCATCTTCCACCTTTCCTGTACCCACCTACTTTTGCCCTCTCCAAATTTCAACATTAAAATCTTTCAACGATTTTGGTAAATTATTCATCATTTCTTTTGGTAACTTATTCCAATCCCTGACACCCTTACCTAAAAAAGAAAATCTTCCTACATCCTTGTGCCTGAAATCGAGTGCCAGCTTGTAGTCATGGTCATCTTTTCCCTTCCATGCATTACTATTAATTCTTACACCGATATCTTTGCATGCCTCATCACCAATATACGCCTTGTACAATCCCATGACCCTCTTCACCATTCTCCTGACTTCCAATGAATCCCACTCGAGCACTTTTATTATATCTGTTACTCATTGCGTACTGTGGTAATATTCATCACGGACATTAATATGTGGTCTATTTTTGTAATATTTGACCAATTATCAGTTAACTTTTAAAAAATTTACGAACTAGATGTTTTTGTAAAGCATTCACAGGGCTTAAAACTCGCGACACAACTGGCAACAATGTTTTACTCAGAAAAAAAGATCAACGTAGCTAGCACACGAAATAATATTAGTACTCAAAATATGTATTTTCACAATTTGTTTAGTTGCTTTTACTTAGTCAAGTTTCGTCTGAAACCAAAGAAAACCTTTTCATGAGGTGCTGGTAAGTTGTTATCCATAGAATAAAGATTCATTTCTTCAAAAAAAAATTTAAAATTTTCTTCTCTAGCTAAACTTTAGTTCATGCTTCATGATTTAATCATTAAAAAACTCACTGGCTTTGTTTGTTTAGTTGATTCCGCTTACATTTATTTTTGGTTTGTTTGGTTTTTATGGACGGTTTTTAATACATTACTAATAATTCTTGCGGTCATTTGTGGAAACGAAACGGTATTAGCTCTTAATATTTCGAACAAAAAATTAAGACTGCGGCTTAGTGCTCTGCATAGCAAAGAACGTCACAATCGTAGTATCACTAACGAAGGCTGCAGCATGGCGGCTGAAAGCTTAGATAAGCAAGTAAATAACACTGCTTTTCTGGAAAAATTGGTTGTTATTAAAGAACGAAGAAATTGTGCGGGAAAAGATATCGGACAACTCGGCTATTTACCAATCAGAATTCAGCAACTCGCTTTCAGCTTGTATTAAGTGAAACTTGTCAATACTATTGAATAACTATGCATTATTAAGTCATTTTATGAATCATGAATATCTCTATTCCGTTATATGAACAATTGGTAAATAGTAAGTGCAAACACACAAACACACACACACACACACACATATATATATATATATATATTTAATATTGATACTGTACATTTGCTCCTGCAGTCGACATCTTGATTTATACTCTTTTCTGAAATATCAAAGGAGAACCTGTTAGATATTGTAACCTCACAGAAGCAACTCTAGGTCCTTCTTTTATTTTATTTTAATTAAAAAAAAATAAAAGAAAAAAAGCACTCACACGTGTGAGTTAGTGTAATCATTTCCATCTGCATTATTTTCCTGCTTTAAATGAAGTACCTAGAAAGGCTAGAGCGAAGTCACGTGCCGAAGGTCGCCGGTTCGAGTCCGGCCGCAGGCATGGGTGTTTAAGTGTTCTGTCTGTGAATGTCATGTTCGTCTTGTGATGTGTGTAATTAACTGGAAAAAATTCATACTGGAGATACTGAAAGCACTGATTGACATAATTACTATCGAGCAGGCTGAATGGCCAAAGATGGCTAAAGCCATTAAAAAAACTACAGTCCTAAACATGACACGATATGCACCAATGAACGACACCACATATAAGGTTAAGTATTCGATCGCTGCGCCGTAAACTATAAAATCATATTGTTGTGTACGGCGTGGAACGTTCGTTCATTTTTTGGATGAAGCTTAATTTTTTGTGATGAAGCAAATTCCACATTCCTGTCGATTTAAGTAACATGCTTTTGTTTCCTTCTAATTTTACACCACATCAACGTCGAGGTCATTAGAGGCAGGAACGCACTGGGAACAAGGAATGTGAACGAAATCGGCCGTGGCCTTTTTGAAGGAACCATCCCGGCATTCGCCTGGAATGATTTAGGGAAACTATGTAAAACCCAAATCACGATGGCCGAACCGGGATTTGAACCCATGACTTCCTGATTGCAAGGCCGGAGCGTTACGATTACACCTACACCAACAACGCTCGGTAAAAAAAAAAAAAAAACACGGAGACAGCTAATTTTTAATTTTAAAGGCTGCTGTAAGAAATTTTCTTGTATTCTAGTTTTTGCTACGGTAAGCCTACAGTAGCATTAAAGTTATGTCAAAATTTACCAAACGCCCCAGAGGAAGTTAAAAGTCTATAATACATTTAAAAAATTTGTTTAAAGATTATTATCGGATGAAACAAGACAATTCATCATCGTTTGTTTTCACTAGTATGCCTTATTGACTATGACATAACCTTTCAACTTGTTGCCGATAATTGACGTCTTAGAGCAATTTAATTAAGATTTCTGATATCGCAAACCAGCTACATCGTTCTTCCTTCACCGTCAGAACATCGATCACAGAAGAAAACTCTGGAAGAAGTTTGTGATAGTTTTCTAAAGGAGCAGGTTTTCTTTAAATCTTCTGATATAAATCAGGTATCATATTACACACTTTAGAATAATATTTTCGTCACGATACGTCAAGATTACTGAGTTACTGATTTTTTTTTTTTTTTTTATTGCTTATGGCTTTACGCTCGATTCGTGACCGCTTGCTACAGTCCTTATGAAAGCGTCACATTACTGATTAGTAGATTAGGTTGGGAGTCTCTGGTAGATAGACGACACACGTTTCGTTTAAACTTATTGGAAAACATGCGTACTCCCACTATCACTTTTGAGTGT
The DNA here is from genome assembly GCA_031002005.1 of Vandiemenella viatica. NCBI lineage: Eukaryota > Metazoa > Arthropoda > Insecta > Orthoptera > Morabidae > Vandiemenella > Vandiemenella viatica. The sequence goes on from JARYHS010012366.1 coordinate 16,077, forward strand.
AGTGAAATACTTCTTCCACCAACCTATTTGAGTCGGAAGGACAGGAAAGATAAAATTAGAGAAATAAGGTGCCGGACTGATTCTTATATGAATTCTTTTTTCCCTCGTACCATTAGGGATTGGAATGCACAGCAAAGAGATTAGCTTTGGTGCTGAGCACCCTCTGCCACCCACAATTTTGTGAATTGCAGAGTATATATGTAGATGTAGACATCGATGTCATTAGAGGCGAGATGGGACTGGGGACAAGGAACTGGAAGGAATTCGGCCATGGCCTCTTGAATGAAGCATCCCGAATGCGGTAAAATGTTATTGAGGTTTTATCTGATGAAAATAAGTGCTAATTAGAAGCAAGCAATTTAAATAGTGGGGACTAAGTCGTTACTAATTCGTGTGGCAGCCTTAACGAACGAATAGATAGTATTAGGGTAATGTCACATTTCTTTGCACAGTTTTGATTTCTAATTAAGATAACGTGATAATATAAGTTCCAAATTTTAGACCAGTTTAAAAGTTTCTGTAGTAGCCGCCACGAAATAGACCTGCCAAGACCTGCCAGGGTTACAAATTCTAAATAATAATAATAGTAATAATAATAAATAATAAAAAAAAGCTTTTCGAACAAGATGAAGAGATTTTTAATTCGAAACCTTTACATCATTATTATTTTTTTAAAAAAACCTTGTTTCTATGAACGTAGAGAATATAATTTCTTTCATCACTACAACTAACAAAAAAAGCTGAACTAATTTTGAAAATAGCTCAAAAAATTATACACCTACCTGAAAGTAACAGATTAGTTCAGAATATATATACTATATAGGGGAGCATAAAAAAAAGTTATTCGAATCGCTTCTTTGTCCCTGTTCTGTAATGTACAAAGTTGCCGCTGACTAACTTCCGTTTCATTTGTTCACCTAATAACTACTAGCGAGAAAGTTTGTGAGAAAAAACTGAGATTAATTTTAGACTACACAAACGCATATTTAAATGAATCCTTTTGGTTTGATTGATAATTTATCTGCGCGAATGTTGTCGCAATGCGCTGGCACACAATACTTGCGGAGAGCTTTCTTCTCTTACGAAGAGAAAGATACTTTTAGATTCCGGAACCTTCCCAAATATTCAATTTTCAGCTATCTACAACTATATTAACAGTGAATTACATGACAATATACACACATAAAAATTATTTCCTTTAAAATCTTGTCACCTTAATAAAAATAATTGTAGCGTGCCACCCGCTTTAAAGAAATGAGTTATTAAGAAACTTAAAAACTGGTTTACTCTCAGCGATTCCGGCCTTTATCTTCTTCGCAACTTATTCATCTTCAGAATCGTTGCAATGAACATCACAGTCGCTACTTTCACGCAGGTTTGTCATGAACTAATCCATTTCTGTGTCTCTCGCCCACTGCTTGATGTAATCAGTTTTTTATAATGTTCCCGAATGTGTTACATAATTCGGCCGCTGTTCTTCATTACCACTGTCTAAAGCTTTGTGTGTAAGACGTTTGACTTCAACAACATTGAAGATCGTATTCTTCTTCCCGTAGGAATTGTGCCCTAATGAGTTCAACGGGATTATACTGGAAATGATACAGTGGCAGGCGAACTATTTGGTGTCCCATTTCATCTGCTAGTCAATCCAATTCGAATATCTTCTTGAAATTTCGAATTTCTTTTTTGCATAAAAGCTTATGACCAGTTTCATGTCGAAAAAATTGAGTGCCATTCTTACTTAGCCATTCAATAATATCCCTTTACGCCAGATTGAAGATGGTGGGTTGTGTGTTTAGATTGAGTGGTCCTTAACAATAATGTACCCTTCTTCCAGCGAGCGCATCAACTTATATGAGCAGACTCAGCATGTTCTATGACAAGTTGACTTCATCGGACAGTAGAATATTTACACCTCCGTTTCCTCTCCAAACATACCATTTTTTTTTTTTTTTTTTTTTTTTTTTTTTTTTTTTTTTTTTTTTTTTGCTTATGGCTTTGCGCATGTCGACGGCTAAGGTCATTAGAGGCGGGATGGGACTGGGGATAAGGAACGGGAAGGAATTCGGCCATGTTATTTTTTAAGGAAGCATAACGGCATTCGCCTGGAGTGATTTGGGGATACCATGGAAAACCCAAATCTGATTGCCCGGACGAGGATTCGAACCCGCGTCCTCCCAAATGCGAGGCCACAACGTTAACCATTCACCCACCACGCTCGGTCAATGTATATATTTGTTCGTATGACCGGTATAATTAAACTATGGGTAAAACTATCCTTATACGCATATTTCGGAATGCTGCCGTAAATGGCAGCTTACACTTAACTGCAAAAAGTGCAAGGCAATGCAAATAAGTAAGAGAAAGACCCCGTTTGCTCACGGGTACAAAGTTTACAAATCAGTTGTTAACATGGTAGATTCCCTGAAGTATCTAGGCGTAACAGTGCAAAGTAACATGAAGTGGGACTTTCACATAACTTCCGTCGTTGGCAAAGCTAATTTTGGGCTACGTTTTACAGGTCGTATTTTGAGAAGTTGTAATGCTCATACAAAGGAAATAGCGTACAAAACACTAGTTAGTCCGCATATGGAATACTGTTGTGAAATTTGGGATCCGTATCGCAAGGGATTGATTGACACGTTAGAGAAAGTACAGAGGAGAGCCGCTCGATTCGTGACCGCTAGTTACAGTCCTTATGTAAGTGTCACAGATTTGATACGTGGGTTTGACTGGGATTGTTTGGCGGACAGACGACGTCGTTTTCGTTTGAATTTGTTGGAGAATATGTGAAAATCTTTAATTTACGAATGCAACGAAATTCTTCTTCCGCCAACCTATTTAGGTCGCAATGACAGGAGGGATAAGATTCAAGAAATAAGATGCCGTACTGATACATTTATGTATTCTTTCTTTCCTCGTTCTGTTCGGAATGGGAATGAACTGAATTAGAATTGGTGCTTAGCACCCTCTGCCACCCACAGTAATTTTGAATTGCAGAGTATACATGTAGATGTAGTTACGCAATGATTTGATAGGTTGTAAAATCTTTGCTGTTAAAGCTTCAATGTCATTATGTTCCATTAAAAAATTTCGTCCTTCGTTGAAACTTTCTAAATTTAAAACCAAGCCTTTCAGACGATGAACAGAAATTTCTACTGATTTCGCGGCTGAGATTTGGCGGTATTTTCATATCTGTGTGGTATTCTTCCCTGTCGTAGTATTCTGGAACAATCCTGCGTAATACTTCTTCATTAAAACCATCTAATTCAGTGAATTTGTGGTCCAGTTTGTACTTCTTGTACATGGTTCATGCCTTCGGTTTCTGGCGAACTTAAGATAACGGTGATACGTTGTAGCGATTACTCAGAAATACTACTTCACTATCAAAGTCATGGTTTCTCCCTGCTTCTTTGTTTGCTCCTAAAATACTTCAAAACATTTGGCATGACAACTTTACTCTGCTTTCTAATCGCAGATACTAGTTCTTCCCGGTAACAAAATGCATGTAAGCTTTTTTTTAAAAAAAAATAAAAAAAATTTGCATTTGGCTTCCTTAGGCCATACAGCCAGCCCATGTATGTGTTTATTTCATACAGTGTTTTTCAGTTTCTCTACGTGTATATATATATTTTTCAAGTAATTATTGACATACCACAGGACGGACACGACAAGCACACTAACACACCACACTTAAACACCCATTCCCTCGGCCGGACTCGAACCGGCGACCTTCGGTACGTAGGGCGAGTACTCTAGCCCCTACGCTACCGAGGCCGGCTCATGTAAGCTTCTTTTCCCCAGCATCGCTCATCATAAATATAAACCATATGACGTAGCTAGCGAAACAAACCTTCCACTTCGAAAAATCTAGAGCTGACTTGCAAGCGAGGAAACATTTGGCCACCCTGCTGGCTCAACAGTTGGCGGAGAGGGTAGAGCGGACAGGGGATGGAGCCAAGACTGCGTGACCTTGGCAGTAGTATTGCGGTGCGGTTTTTAAGTTATGTGTAAATGTAAATCAATTTTAAATTCATAAGATATTTCCAGTTCCGGCATTAGGTGGTGCAGCTTGATGAGAAATCCATCTGGTTTGAAGTCAGAATCTACGATATGAAACTATGAAAACCCAGTCAGCATCGATTTGCAATTTTTTTAGTTATTAATGATTATAAGTAAAAAACCAAATTTTCAGAAAACATTTTAATTTTCTGCTCCATCATTAACATACCTCAAATTATTAAGTCACAAACTAAAATTTTAGACTGTGAAATTCACGTAAAATTTTCTTCGTTGTTTTTTGCGTGTTTCGAGAACAAACAGGCAGAAGTACCCAACCCTATATCATATTTCTAATACTACAGAACTTTCCTGGGTAGTTTTACATCTAATGATAAATGCACACACAGTAAACGTTTGAATTACAATAAAATTTTATGTAATAAATTTACACGGTTCTTCCAGTTCCCTGAAAGGTATTTCGTCTGTTTTAACGTTCTATATTTCAGGAAACTGAAGAAATAAATCACCAAAATTACGTGGTCACCAAATATTAACATAATCCAAAAGTGGAGCGTGTAATGTGATCTTTGGTGAGTATTTGCTCAAGTTACGACAGAGGTTTATCTTTGATTGTGTATGATCTTTGACCCTTATCTGTTAAGGTAACGAGCAGATTATCGATTATTGGTTTGTCGATGTGACATACTGAAGCTTCTCATAAATCTTAAGGTGTAAAAATCCAAAGCGGATCGAATCGGTAATTTTTATGGACACTTTAACAAAGGAATTACTAGGTAACGGCCTCTTCTAGATTTTTATATGTAATAAATGAAATACAGTTATGATAAACTGATTCTTATGTTAATCCATTTGATCTGTTTCTAAAGTGAATAATAGACCAGATGTAACCGATGGAATAGGCGACGAGACTGTTTCGAATGGTATGTTTTGTTATGGGACTTGTCCCGTACTCCATGGTTGAAGGGAACAGTAGGCAGATGAAGATTTGAAAAGCGATATCAATGACATTTATTCTTGTTCACAGAACTCTGGGCATCTGTTTAGCATGTAAACATCTGTTTAGTATGTTACTAGCTGACCCGGTCACGCGTTGCTGTGACTTACTAATTATAGTATGTTGGATTAATGTTATTCTAAACTTCCACAAGTAGTCAAATTAATATTCACTAATAAAGACAAAAAGATTGTAGTCGATTTGGAAATTCAAATGTAATTGGTAAAGAGTTACGGAGAGTTGAAATTAAGGACAAACGATCATAAAAAATTTAATTTACATTTCATTACAAATTACTTAATTGAAATTATATAAAAATTGATATTTACAAAATAAATAAATAAATTATTTTTTATTAATTTATATAAACTGAAATTTCAGTTATATCTTAAGTCATACTGTTTTTATATTTTTCCCACAACTCAAAGATTGTGTTGGATAACATGTTGTCAAAATAATTGCAAACAGTTTGACGAATACTATTCAGCGTGGCTATCAACGCTGCATCAGCAAGTGTCAGGTCCCAATAATTGTCGTCTACCAGCAGCTTCAACTCGCGACATGCATCTTGACATGTATTGAACACTCGGCCATTAACTGTTCGTAAACATTCGAAAGAAGCTGGTCCGAGAACATTCACCAATAACAAACGCTGAATGAAACATTCACGTTGTTTTGGATGCACTGTGTAAAGTCTTTGCTTTGAATATGCCTGCGATCGAATGATGTGGTTCTCTTTGTTTACGTGGCTACCATTTTTTTACCTAATTTGTTCCATGAAAAATAGCTTGGAACATCGGTATATTATCATGTTTTTGCGAATTGGCGGAACACATCAGATTTTTGATACAATGTGAAAAATTCAGTTTGTGGTTTGTCGTTTTTGGTGGCTCAAGTATCTGGAAAATATTTTCTTCGGTGAAATATACACGTTGACCGTTTTCAAGATGTATTGCAAGATGCTGGATGGAAGGGTCTCTTTCATGGATGCGAAAACTAAAAATATGCCAGATAGCTTCATTGCTGCTGATGTATCTACCTATTTGGACTCGTGTTATTTCGTCATTTTTATTTACATTTGAACTTCAAATGCGGCCAAATCACTGCCTTTATTAAGATACTAGCTGACCCGGTCACGCGTTGCTGTGACTTACTAATTATAGTACGTTGGATTAATGTTATTCTAAACTTCCTCAAGTAGTCAAATTAATATTCACTAATAAAGACAAAAACATTGTAGTCGATTTGGAAATTCAAATGTAATTGGTAAAGAGTTACGGAGAGTTGAAATTAAGGACAAACGATCATAAAAATTTTTAATTTACATTTCATTACAAATTATTTAATTGAAATTATATAAAAATTGATATTTATAAAAAGATATTTTTTATTTATTTATATAAACTGAAATTTCAGTTATATCTTCAATCATTCTGTTTTTATATTTTTCCCACAAACTCGAAGATTGTGTTGGATAACATGTTGTCAAAATAATTGCAAACAGTTTGACGAATACTATTCGGCGTGGCTGTCAACGCTGCATCAGCAAGTATAAGGTCCCAATAATTGTCGTCCACCAGCAGCTGCAACTCGCGACATGCATCTTGACATGTATTGAACACTCGACATGTATTGAACACTCGACCATTATACGTTCGTAAACATTCGAAAGAAGCTGGTCCAGGAACATTCACCAATAACAAACGCTGAAAGAAACATTTACGTAGTTTTGGATGCAAAGTCTTTGCTTTGAATATGCCTGCGATCGAAGGATGTGGTTCTCCTTGTTTACGTGGCTACCATTTTTTACCTAATTTGTTCCATGAAAAATAACTTGGAACATCGGTATATAATAATGTTTTTGTAAATTGGCGTAACACATCAGATTTTTGACACAATGTGAAAAATTCAGTTTGTGGTTTGTCGTTTTTGGTGGCTCAAGTATTCTTTGGAAAATATTTTCTTCGGTGAAATATACACGTTGATTGTTTTCAAGATGTATTGCAAGATGCTGGATGGAAGGGTCTCTTTCATGGATGCGAAAACTAAAAATATGTCAGATAGCTTCGTTGCTGCTGATGTGTCTACCTATTTGGTATCGTGTTATTTCGTCATTTTTATTTACATTTTTGAACTTCTAATACGGCCAAATCACTGCCTTTATTAACATATTTGCAAACGTACTTAATAGATTTTACAGAACTGCAAACTCGACATTAATATGAGTCTTATACGTTTTTGAAAGCAATGGTGAGTTTGGTACCACCCACTGATTGTCAATTTCAACCATCGATATCCGTAATAGTATCATTCGTATATTCCTTTGGAAAACGCTTCTTACATTTTCCACCTTCCATGCATGGCTGTCATGTTAAAAGCACCGCACGGTCCGTGGATCGAGTGACTGGTAACAATATCAAACAATTCTTGATCAATTAATGGATCCGGAATTTCGGCTGAAATTATTTGATCAATTTCTTCTGGACGGATTTTAACTTCAAGCCAAATCAAAATGTGAGAATAAGGCAAACCTCGCTTTTGCCACTCAATCAAATACAGATAGCAACGTGTGTTACCGAAAACTGAATGTTTAACGATTAAATCAATCAATGATTTTAATTTTGTTTGAACACATGTGCCGTGATATCATGACGATGCATTGATTGATGGCCTGGTAATAGCAAAGTTTGTATTTCCTCCCAATTCGGATTACATGTAAATGTAATAAGCAAATCTGGACGACCATAATGACTTACGTAAGTCATCGCATCTTGTATATATTCCTGCATGTTCCGTGAACTGCCGAAGTAGCTTGAAGGTAAAATAAATGCATTACCGATATCATTGGCATTAAAATTTTCATAAATATTGCCGATAACAGTATCTCGTAAGAGGATGTATTCCTCCGATCGTAATTTAACCCGGTTTGTATCGAATAAATCGCAAATGCTTGTTTTCAACCGTGGCGTACATATCCACGACGTATTGAAGGCACAGTTGACGATATCGAAGGATATAGTTATCCTAATTACGTCTAATCATCAATCGGGGGGCGTAGTACATCATTGAAGTAACTTTTTTATTTGTTTTATTACCTGAAAAAATAATAAATTAAATAGTAAAAAAAAAAAAAATAAGAAATCAATATAGCGGCACCGCTATAATCCGGCCCCTGGTCGGAATACTGCGGGTCTACTGTACTAATAAATAACGAATTAAATAGTTGAATATTAAATTTACCAGCAACTGGATCACGCTGTTTGATGTTGATGTGATCTTCATTCTGCCCTTGCACTGGAGTGCGTCATACGAACGGTGTAGATCCGAAATTATACTAACAGTTCTATCTTGTCGTGTGACTTTAATCAACTGAGTCACCAACCATAAAAACTGCAACTTCATCTACGGTTGGCGCGTTGAATCTGCCACCGTATTCTCCTGATGGTAATTTGTCAGCTTTGATGACAATTTGATAGTTGTCATTTTTAATTGTGGCGACACAATTGAATTAAGTTGATTATTATTTTCCAAACAATTTTCTAACAATACCACAATTGCTCTCTCTTCTGGCTGTTCGATGAAATTATACTGTCACCTAGTTTTCAAGCGTTCCTCACAATTTTCAATAGATTTGGAGAACTTCGGGTCATCGTTTGGCATCGGTATCAACGATCCAATCTTATGGTACACCTGGCCTTGTATTTTGAATTTAGTTTCAAAATGACGTCCATCAGATATAAGATCGCAAATTTTTGGTGCCCCAAAAGACGTCATCTGGAAGCAAGAATTGAATTTGCGTGTTTTGCGCAGAAACAATTTCGAATCGTTTTGATTCGCCAGCAAGAAGGATTGTAAATGTTCTGGCGGATTGGGTAGTGGTAATAATACATCTTTTCCTGATGCACAACACATGCCGGCTGCTTCATTGCGGAATTTCAACGCCTGATAATACTGGCAAATTTTGCTCACTGCACCGATTGCAGTTTTTGAATGTGCAGAGTAATCAATGGCTGGTGCATATTGGAACGTAAGATGAACAAATGATACACGTGTTAAAGCACGGCTGATTTACTGTCTCTCTCGTTCTCTTTGTCTAAATATAGCTATGTGCTGTTCTCGTGCCGCTCTTGTTCTCGATATATTCTGTCACAGACGTTCATCACGCTGTTCTTGAGATTCTTGCATACGACTCAGCTGTCCTGATTCTTTGAACTTCCTTACTTGCCGCGATTTGTGTTGCTGATTGATGAGCTCTCTCGTCGTGCGTCTTGCCTCTCTGCTACACGCATTGTCGAGGTTAGATTCTTTGGCGACATTTCACTGAAAAATATTTGAATTACAACAAAAAGTGCCTTTCTGAAAGCCTTAAAATAAGACACTATAATACAGTGGTGAAACCGGAATTTTTGGGTCCATTGAAAAATACAGTAAAATGGAAGTTAAGAACTAATGAGGAAATATAAAATAACATTGAAAAAAATAACAGAAAAAGAAGAATGATATTTTTTTGATACATTTATAGCATGGATGACACCAGGCTTTCAAGAGGTTTAGAAAGATTTGAAACGAAATAATACCAGTGAACCGTATGGAAAGAAAATTTTTTCGATAGCAGACTTTGAATATGGCAGGATTCAAAGGTAGAGAGGAGTGCAATAATGAAGGAGTACTGGGGAGGAAGAAAGAAAAAACAACAGGAGAGGAATTGAAATTGACACGTGGAGTCTAGCTGACCATAACAAAAAGAAGAAGAAAAATGATAAGTAGCGAGAAATGCTTACACGATTCGAATTTATCGTAACGTTTTCTTCAATGTTATATTCATGTGTGTAATTGCTTTGTCGTTAGGTATAAAGACAAACAAACGATGAACAACAATACAGTATAATTATAACACAATACACAGCACAATTAAAATTGAAGAAACCTCATATATGGCGTGGAATACACCGTAGCCTTAATAAATCGAAATACAACGCCATCTACTGGATGGGTCGATAAATTAACACACCGCCATCTGTTAGCAATAAACTGTAGCATAATAAATTGAAACAGAACGTGATCTACTGGATGATTAACCCACCTAGCTAACCAAGTGTTGTATAGATAAGTTAACACATCGCCATCTTTAGAAACTTATGGAACTATAATAATAATTACGTGTGGGTCGTAATGACCTGGTGACATGGTTTCTACTGGCTGGGCATTCTGCCCCTGTCGTAGCCGCCTTTAACCTAGCCCGCCCACCTGCCTGGTACAGGGGACCTACATTTTAACGTCGAATCCGAACCACAGTCCGTCCTGGCGTATTTCACCTCATACAGCATGCTAGCGCCTGGGGTTAATTCCGGGTTAAGTGTCTATAAAAATGCTCGACCGAGACAGTGACATCGAACCGGGGACCTTTTCATCTCCAGTCAGACGCCTACCACTTAGCCGCAGACCGCTTAGCCCTGGTGCTTACAAATAAGTACAAACCATTGTCCTATGACAAACATTTAATGAACATTTATTTCGCAAATAATAAATATTGAGGTCTATAATCCAGATAAAAACTATCCTATCTTTTAAGTTGGACTAAATCACACACATTAAGCCAAATTTCATCTAAATCGGTTATGTAGTTTCGGAGTTCATCCCGGACGAACATCGTGACACGAGATTTTTATATATATAAAGATTTGCAAACGTACTTAATAGATTTTACAGAACTGCAAAACTCGACATTAATATGAGCCTTATACGTTTTTGAAAGCAATTGTGAGTATGGTACCACCCACTGATTGTCAATTTCAACTTGGTTTCTAGAATTTGACATTCGCATTGTAAAGTTTTGCCAACATTCTCAGCGTTTCTGCAGCGATACAACGGATAACCATCGATATCCGTAATAGTATCATTCGTATATTCCTTTGGAAAACGCTTCTTACATTTTCCACCTTCCATGCATGGCGATGTCTGTTAAAAGCACCGCACGGTCCGTGGATCGAGTGACTGGTAACAATGTCAAACAATTCTTGATCAATTAATGGGTCCGGAATTTCGGCTGAAATTATTTGATCAATTTCTTCTGGATGGATTTTAACTTCAAGCCAAATCAAAATGTTAGAAGAGGCAAACTTCGCTTTTCCCACTCAATCAAATACAGATAGCAAATGTGTGTTACCGGAAAACTGAATGGTTTACGATTAAAATCAATCATGATTTTAATTTTTGTTTGAACACACGTGCCGTGACATCATAACGATGCATTGATTGATGTCCTGGTAATAGCAAAGTTTGTATTTCCTCCCAATTCGGATTACATGTAATAAAAAAATCTGGACGACCATAATGATGTACGTAAGTCATCTCATCTTGTATATATTTCTGCATGTTCCGTTAACTGCCGATGTAGCTTGAAGTAAAATAAATGCATTACCGATATCATTGTCGTTTAAATTTTCATAAATATTGCCAATAACAGTATCTCGTAAGAGGATGTATTCCTCCGATCGTAATTTACCCTTGGTGTATCGAATAAATCGCAAATGCTTGTTTTCAACCTTGGCGTACATATCCACGACGTATTGAAGGAACAGTTGACGATATCGAAGGATATAGTTATCCTAATTACGTCTGTATATTCTCTTTAGGTAGGGTGGCTCTACCTTTTAAACACCCTGTATGGCGTCAGCCATTGAAACTTTTCTTAATCAACAAGTTAATATTACGCCTCGCACATGACACGTCTCAGGGGTTACAAGACCATAAAGAAAATGGGTTTACAAAAGACATGAATTTATTATACAAATTAAAAGACATCCAAATCTTACATGTGAATTGTTTTTGCTAGCTCAGTTGGCTTTCTCAAACAAGTCTCTGGCTACTCAGGGGTATGTTTCGGGCTCTTGATATGTTGCAACCATGTCGCATTGTTTGTATCACTTTACCGTGGGCACTGCTGTCGACGTGATGCGCACCTCAGACGCTCAGAGGATGGCGGTAGACCGACCACACGTCCACTCCGTTCCACACACAGTCCAACAGTGTCACGTCTCCACTCCACCTCCGAGCAGCATTCCTGTAAACAGCATACAAGAACATCCGAGTGGCGGGTCACTATTGTCTGTAGGTTGGCTGTCCCTGTTGCTATTGTCAACGGCGCAGCAGGTGGCTTGACGAACCGGCTCGCGGCTTCCGCACGCCGAAAAATAGCCCTCCCTCGATAAGTGCACACAGCCTCGCTTTGGGAACGCGACTTATTACAGCTTGCCGAACAACCCACCAAAATTTCAATTCCATGGAATTTAAATTTGCTTATAAGTCTTATCTGCAACTTTGTTCACAGTTCAGTTCTGCCCTCTTGATAGCAATACCCTTGATTTACAAAGCCATAAAACCCTGCAAACTTACAATTTCATAAGATTTATAAACTTCACCCATTTTCAAACAAAATTCCCCTGCGGAAATGTCATGCGAGGACGCGTCAAAGGCGCCAAACAGTAAATGTTTACAATACAACTCGCTTTATGTGCAAAACTCCCCAATGCATCAGCCATCCAAAGTGTACTATCCACATAACAGTAGGGTCCAGCCTTAATCTATCATTATACATAATACATTATACACATAACATAAAAAAAATATAAACAAAAAAAAATGGTTCACAGTACTTATCATGGTGATATAAGCGCTTACTATAGATTCACAATGGAATGTCTTTAAGCGTTACAGGTCCATCAAAAATAAGAAACTATGAAAATTTTTACGTGAGGTTGTCCCTCCACAACTCTTTGTCTACACAGATGAAGTCTTTCAGTACCTATTGTTCTTAACCTATAATCTATGCATTTTCTACTATTCCAAAATATCAGTTGAGAACCTGGATCTTAAAATTTCCAAACCAAAATCTCCCATACAGGATAAAAGATAACCCTCCATAATTCCATACACCTTCACACATAATACAATTACAGATGAAAACACGTGGCGATATCAGTCAGTGCCACCAATAATCACATAAAATCTAAACTTAATGATCCAGTTTCTTAGAACATAATTATATCAGACTACAGGGGAGTAATATTAATCAAAGTCCTCTAATGTATACAAAGCGTAAAATAACAAAACTCATGCTATGAAAAATTAATCTAAAGACAGATGATGCACCAATCACAACATTTTTCACATACCTCGAATCTAACAGCATTTACTAACACGACTCTTCCATTGACAACGGAACACTATTCATAACAATACTACAATCAAGCGTAACTGGCGTAGGTAGTTGCCTCTTCACAAACAGTCATCTCACCCCGTTCATTCGCCCAGAACAAAGTCAAGGACACACACCTGCCGGCCTCCAGCTCCACTCAAAAGACTAGGGGATTAGTCTACCTGCTGGTTCCCCTATTCCGAGAAATTCAGAGTGTCAACGCTGACCACACGCTGTCATGGACAACTCCCTACCCAGTTCAACATCGCCATAACCACAACAAATCCCATGCTCTTCGGCGGATCACATTGAAAAGTCATAGTGCATGGACTTCTTACCCATATTGACAATTCGATTAAGTCAAAACGAATAATCGGGATTACTGTCACTTCAAAACTCCCACAACGTCGCCAAACCATCTTCATGGCAGCATTATCAACCTCGCCATCACCACTATGCTCTACATCCCCCGCATCAACCTGGAAGAAAATCACCAACAGCCTCCACATCTATGAATGATGGTATTGCCTTACTCGAGCATTATAGATTCCCACCTCAACATTGCCGTCTACAAGTAAATACGCATTTCTGCCCAAGATTTTTTTATACAGAATGGCCCTTTGAAAAGGTGGAAGAATTTGGCAATTTTTTTCCTAAAAGCATCTGATTGAGGTGCACAACGAACCAATACCAGATCACCGGCATTGAAGACATAGGCTTCTCTACCCGTCTCCCTCTCCTGCCGCTTCCTCGCCTTCTCCATCAGAAATTCCTTCGCTTTGCGCCAACCTCTCACTTGGTTCAGTGCTCACCACAGGTTCTGGACAACCCACTAGTTGGCCACCAGCGTGTCCGCGGGCGTACCGAAATGGAGTTCCACCGGCTTGTGCCCAGTGCTGAGCAATGAATACTGAGATTAAAAAAACCTTCTATTCTGGGTAAATGCTTCACCCAGCCGGCGTGATTCTCGCCGACTAACATCCGGAAATATGCTCCCAGCTGCCGATTATACTCTCTACAATGTTGCTCTGAGGGTTTCTGATAGAGCTGAATATAGCTTTTATTCCTGCCCTTGACAGGGCATCCCGCCATCTCTTGCTCGTGAAAATCGTTGCGTGATCACTGAGTAAGCGCTTCGGACGGCCACACTCCGGCACGTACTTGTCCAGAATGATCCGGAGGCATTGCCTCGTCGTCGTGGTATTAGTAGGCATACAAGCGGACCAGCTTGGTAAATGCGTCGACAACCACTAAGATATATTGTCGGCCAAATCTGCCCCGCGGAAGAGGGCCGAAAAAATATCCAGGCACACCAACTCATTTGGTGCACTCGGGGTTATTGGACTGAGCCTCTCCTATGTAAACATCTATTCGGATGTTTGACCCGTTGGCACAGATCGCATTCGCGAATCGTCTTCCGCTACAGACATTTTTAAAGCGGTCACATACCACTCTCGACGTAACATTTTAATCGTCCTTTCTGTGCCTTGATGCCCGAAAGTGCTCGTGGTACATCTGGACCACCCTCTCCTGTCCATTGTCCGTGGCAGCCACGCAAGCCAGTTCTCCATGGCTTGGTCCAGCCTGAAACACACACCTCATGAATTTTGCACATCAGGGCTACGCTACGGATCCGCTTGATCTACTCCGTTTTTCTCGTCCTCGATGAACCTGCCTTACTTTCCTTATTTCTTCGTCCTTGCATTGTTCATGGATCAGTTTACTTCGGAACTGACAGGGGTCGACGCCAGCGATCACTCTCGCAGCGGCGATCATAATCTCCATGTCCCCTTGCCGCATGGCCTATTGAGGGAATAAGATCCTTAGGATAACCGGCTTAAACCAGTCCGCCATCTTGTTATCCACCCCCTTACAGCATGACACTTTCTATATCGTACTCCTGTAATAGGAGTGCCCATCGAGTTACCCGAACTCGAAGTGAACTTCGACTTCATTAGGAACGTTAACGCCTGGTGATCCGTCCTCAGAACACGTTTTTGCTACCGACCAGGTACGGCCTGAACTTTGTTACTGCAAACACCAAAGCAAGCATTTCCACCTCGGTGGTATGGTAGTTCCGTTCCGGCCCTCGCAATGTGCGGCTAGCCGTCGCCACTATCCTTAGACGTCCATCATCAGCTTGCTGCTGCAAAACTGCCCCGACCCCTCTCCCAGAGCCATCACAATTCAGGAAAAACGGCCTCGTGTAGTCTGATGGGCGAGCGTCACTTTGTCCCGAAACGCGTCTTTCAACTGTTGGAACGCATCTTGCTGCTCTTTACACCCACTTCCAACGGGTACCCTTCCTGAGCAGAAAATATAGTGGTTCATTTATCTGTGCATAATCCTTAATACCATTTTTAAAATAGCCACATATTCCCAAGAATTGCCTCACCTGTTTCACACACGTGGGAGGTGGGAAATGTAAAATTTCTTCCACCTTTTCCGGCGCGGCCTCTATACCTTCCGGAGTTACCCGAAACCCCAGGAAGCTGACCTCTCGTGCGCAGAGGTTTGATTGTCGGCCGCAGCGTCAGCCCACGCTTAGCCAGAACACCGAACAGTGTATTCAAGTGGTCTACATGCTGTTCGAAGGAGTCCGAAAATACCAGGATATCATCCACGTAGACTGCACAGAACTCCTTCACCTCGGCTGGCAGTACTTCATTCAGTGCTCGCACAAAACGCACTAGCCGAATCACGAACCCCAAATGGAACTCGGTTGAACATGAACTGGGTTCCTTCGAATAGGAAAGCAGTGTATGGTCTACACCTATCGTGAAGCTCTACCTGATGATAACCTGCGGTCACGTCAATGGTGGGAAAACCATCTCTTGCCATGGAATCTACTAATAAGATCAGCGATTGGTTCCGGGCGTTCCGCATCTCCTACTATTCGCTCATTCAACTTCCGAGCGTCAAGGCAAATACGTGCGGTTCCATCTCGTTTGACAGCAACTGCAATGGGGTTCACGTATGGCGAAGGGGCCTTCGAAATTACTCCATGCTCTAGCATCACACGCAGAACATCCCTGACCGCCTCTCGATGCTTTGCTGGTACCGGGTAGCTGTGTGCTTGGAAAGGACTTTCACTGTTTAATTTGAACTCATGCGTTATTCCTATGATCCTTCCTGGGCGGTAAGAGAATACGGCCAGATTTCTGCGAAGCACTTCTTTCAGCTTTCCCCATCTGGTGACGTTCAGAGTGTCATTGCGCATTGCATTTAGCTCCAACTCACACAGAATCTCATTTCTCTCATCCACGAGCGCGCATACCTGCAACAATGTAGCGTCGCTCAGTTGCTGGGGCAATCTTTCACTCACTGGCTCCTCGATGCGGACCAGTCGCAGGCCGTAGCTTTCGCTGCTTGCATCCCACTGTATCTCTTTAGCCGTCAATCCCGTGATCGTATTTTTCTCCCAACTTATGCAAGCCCTTTTCTCACTCAAAACATCAGCTCCCACTATGAGACCAATGCTGAGTCCTGGGACAACGTATGCCAGCAGTTCCAGGCTCTCTTCGCCAAGCGTAATACTCAGTAACGCTTGCCTATTAACTGTTTTCAATTTCTGCCCAAATGCTGGCACCAGTGACAACTTCTCACCCTGTAGGAATTTTATAGGGATTCCCGACTCTATGGCTTGTTTTACCAATCTTTCCGCAATCGCCGTTATAGCACTACCGCTGTCGATGAGGGCGACGAACTCCATCTTCTGAATGCAAACATTGATGACTGGGCAAAGCCCTACTCTCCCGTGGTGTTGTCGTGTTGGGGGGTCTGTTTCCTCCAGGTTACTCAAACCATCCTTCCAAATGTTTAAATCATTGCCGGATACGTGTCTTTCATCACTTCCCGGAGGAACCCCTATCCTGTTTCATGCCATCCCACCGGTATTCTGAGACGACACAGTGAGACCACTATCCTCACTGCGTTCGTGACCTTGCGCCGTGAGTGCAGGAGACAGATCTTCCTGCACCCTCAGTGCATGGACGTCGGCCTCATGATGTGGTGGTGAGCGATTTCCGGAATTCTCGGATCGTTTGTTACCGAAGTACCCTTGTTTTCGGTCGCCATTCCCTCTCTGGTTGCTCTGGTGTCCCCCAGACTTTCCCATGTCCCAGAGTTTCGGCCGCCGGCCCTCGCGTCGTATGCGGAAGGCCCATATCTCATACGTTCTTCTCCTTCTTCCACCATCCTCAAGGTAGCCACAAACTGCTTAAAGGTGGTGATAACAGCGGGGTTCAATAACAATTGTACCTGCTGCGAAAAATGAGCCCGCAAAGCCCCACGTTGGCGCGCCATATGTAATATTCTCTTTAGGTAGGGGTGGCTCTACCTTTTAAACACCCTGTATGGCGTCAGCCATTGAAACTTTTCTTAATCAACAAGTTAATATTACGCCTCGCACATGACACGTCTCAGGGGTTACAAGACCATAAAGAAAATGGGTTTACAAAAGACATGAATTTATTATACAAATTAAAAGACATCCAAATCTTACATGTGAAATTGTTTTTGCTAGCTCAGTTGGCTTTCTCAAACAAGTCTCTGGCTACTCAGGGGTATGTTTCGGGCTCTTGATATGTTGCAACCATGTCGCATTGTTTGTATCACTTTACCGTGGGCACTGCTGTCGACGTGATGCGCACCTCAGACGCTCAGAGGATGGCGGTAGACCGACCACACGTCCACTCCGTTCCACACACAGTCCAACAGTGTCACGTCTCCACTCCACCTCCGAGCAGCATTCCATGTAACAGCATACAAGAACATCCGAGTGGCGGGTCACTATTGTCTGTAGGTTGGCTGTCCCTGTTGCTATTGTCAACGGCGCAGCAGGTGGCTTGACGAACCGGCTCGCGGCTTCCGCACGCCGAAAAATAGCCCTCCCTCGATAAGTGCACACAGCCTCGCTTTGGGAACGCGACTTATTACACGTCTAATCATCAATCGGGGGGCGTCGTACTTCATTGAAGTAACTTTTTTATTTGTTTTATTACCTGAAAAAATAATAAATTAAATAGTAAAAAAAGAATAAGAAATCAATATAGTGGGCCCGCTATAATCCGGCCCCTGGTCGGAATACCGCGGGTCTACTGTACTAATAAAATAACGAATTAAATAGTTGAATATTAAATTTACCAGCAACTGGATCAGGCTGTTTGATGTTGATGTGATATTCATTCTGCCCATGCCAGAATATCAGTGGATACTGGAGTGCGTCATACGAACGGTGTAGATCCGAAATTATACTAACAGTTCTATGTTGACGTGTGATTTTAATCAACTGAGCCTCAACCATAAAAACTGCCACTTCATCTACGGTTGGCGCGTTGAATCTGCCGGCGTGTTCTCCTGATGGTAATTTATCAGCTTTGATGACAATTTGATAGTTGTCATTTTTTAATTGTGGTGACACAATTGAATAAGTTGATTATTATTTTCCAAACAATTTTCCAACAATACCACAATTGCTCTCTCTTCTGCTTGTTCAATGAAATTATACTGGCACCTAGTTTTCAAGCTTTCCTCACAATTTCCAATAGATTTGGAGAAACTTCGGGTCATCGTTTGGCATCGGTATCAACGACCCAATCTTATGGTACACTTGGCCTTGTATTTTGAATTTAGTTTCAAAATGACGTCCATCAGATGTAAGATCGCAAATTTTTGCTGCCCCAAAAGACGTCATCTGGAAGCAAGAATTGAATTTTCGTGTCTTGCGCAGAAACAATTTCGAATCACCTAGCGTGGAGGTGTAACGGCTAGCGTTCTGGCCTCGCAATCGGGAGGACGGCGGATCGAATTCCCGTCCGGGCATCCAGATTTGGGTTTTCGATGGTTTCCCAAATCACTCCAGGCAAATGCCGGGATGCTTCCTTCAAAAGGCCATGGCCGAAATCCTTCCCATTCCTTGCCCCCATCCTTGCCCCCCATCCTTTCCCGTCTCTAAAGACCTCGCTGTTGAGAGACGTAAAGCAGTTAAAAAAAAAATGTCGAATCGTTTGATTCGCCAGCAAGAAGGATTGTAAATTTTCTGGCGGATTGGGTAGTGGTAATAATACATCTTTTCCTGATGCACAACACATGCCGGCTGCTTCATTGCGGAATTTCAACGCCTGATAATACTGGCATATTTTGCTCATTGCACCGATTGCAGTTTTAGAATGTGCAGAGTTATCAATGGCTGGTGCATATTGGAACGCAAGACGAACAAATGATACACATGTTAAAGCACGGCTGATTTACTGTCTCCCTCGTTCTCTTTCTCTAATTGTAGCTATGTGCTGTTCTCGTGCCGCTCTTGTTCTCGATATATTCTGTCACAGACATTCATAACGTTGTTCTTGAGATTCTTGCATACGACTCTCAGCTGTCCTGATTCTTTGAACTTCCTTACTTGCCACGATTTGTGTTGCTGATTGATGAGCTCTCTCGTCGTGCGTCTTGCCTCTCTGCTTCACGCATTGTCGGGGTTAGATTCTTTGGCAACATTTCACTGAAAAATATATGATTTACAACAAAAAGTGCATTTCTGAAAGCCTTAAAATAAGACACTATAATACAGTGGGTCCATTGAAAAATACAGTAAAATGGAAGTTAAGAACTAATGAGGAAATATATAATAACATTTAAAAAATAACAGAAAAAGAAGAAATTTTTTTGATATATTTATAGCATGGATGACACCAGGCGTTCAAGAGGCTTAGAAAGATTTGTAACGAAATAATACCAGTGAACTGTATGGAAAGAAAATTTTTTCGATAGCAGACTTTGAATATGGCAGGATTCAAAGGTAGAGAGGAGTGCAATAATGAAGGAGTACTGGGGAGGAAGAAAGGAAAAACAACAGGAGAGGAATTGAAATTGACACGTGGTCTCTAGCTGACCATAACAAAAAGAAGAAGAAAAATGATAAGCTAGCGAGAAATGCTTACACGATTCGAATTTATCGTAACGTTTTCTTCAATGTTACATTCATGTTTGTAATTACTTTGTCGTTAGGTATGAAGACACACAAACGATGAACAACAATGCAGCATAATTTTAACACAATAGACAGCACAATTAAAATTGAGGAAACTCACACATATGGCGTGGAATAGACCGTAGCATAAATAAATCGAAATACAACGCCATCTACTGGATTTTTCGATAAATTAACACACCGCTATCTGTTAGGAATAAACTGTAGCATAAATAAATTGAAACAGAACGTGATATACTGGATGATTACCCAACATAGCTAACCAAGTGTTGTATAGATAAGTTAAACATCGCCATCTGTTAGAAACTTATGGAACTATAATAATAATTACGTGTGGTCGTAATGACCTGGTGATATGGTTTCTACTGACTGGGCATTCTGCCCTTGTCGTAGCCACCTTTACCTAGCCCACCCATCCTGCCTGGTACAGGGGACCTACATTTTAACGTTGAATCCGAACCTCAGTACCGTCCTAGCGTATTTCACCTCATACAGCATGCTGCACCGGGGGTTAATGCCGGGTTAAGTGTCTATAAAAATCCTCGCCGAGACAGGGACTCGAACCTGGGACCTTTTCATCTCCAGTCAGACGCCCTAACCAGTTATCCAGCAGACCGCTTAGCCTTGGTGGCTTACAAATAATTACAAACCATTGTCCTATGACAAACATTTAATGAACATTTATTTCGCAAATAATAAATATTGAGGGCTATAATCCAGATAAAAACTATCCTATCTTTTAAGTTGGACTAAATTACACACATTAAGCCAAATTTCATCTAAATCGGTTATGTAGTTTCGGAGTTCATCACGGACGAACATCGTGACTCGAGATTTTTATATATACTAGCTGACCCGGTCACGCGTTGCTGTGACTTAGTAATTATAGTACGTTGGATTAATGTTATTCTATACTTCCTAAAGTAGTAAAATTAATATTCACTAATAAAGACAAAAACATTTTAGTCGATTTGGAAATTCAAATGTAATTGGTAAAGAGTTACGGAGAGTTGAAATTAAGGACAAACGATCATAAAAAATTAATTTACATTTTATTACAAATTACCTAATTGAAATTATATAAAAATTGATATTTATAAAATAAATAAATAAATTATTTTTTATTTATTTATATAAACTGTAATTTCAGTTTTATAAATGAGGCCTATGAAGTTGACTCTTAAACATTTTTAACAATTATTTTCATTATCTTAAATTATTACAGTTTATAATTTTAATTTATCTAAGCGCTAATTGGTGCACAATATTTTTAGTTAGCCTGTGTTTTGCTAATACAAATAGATTTAATGGTTTCCCTGCACGTGAGCAGGTGACATGTAGTTGCCCACGGGAGAAACACGTATTTTCCAAATCCAAGCCGTAAACGGACAATGTTTGGCCTTGTGACTTATTATTGACATAGCGAAAGCCAGACGAATCTTAAATTGAAGCCTTTTAAATGATATTTGGATATTCTGATTGTATCATTGGAATACGTAGTAACAGGACGATTTCTCCTTTAAACATTCCAGTCAAAATAGTTGCTTCAAGAACATTACCGGTGATCCTTTTGATCACCAAACGTGTACCGTTGCATAATCTAGGTGGATTCAAATTACGAAGAAGAATAATCGGTGAACCAATCTTTAACCGGAGATTGTGTGGCAGCATTCCTGTTATATCCAAAGAGTTTTAAAAACTCATTTTGAAAATTTATTACTTCATTTTCATCTACAATAGTATCTATTGATTTAAATGACATCAGATCACCTGGCAACAACTGTTGTATCTGGAAATTAATTTCGTTGACATCAACATTTTTTGCTGCCAAAATAGCACGATTACTGATTCAATTATCACCTAAGTAATTATTTGGTATATCCAGGAACACACGCTGAGTTAGTTCATTTTTGAGTGAACAACAGTGCAGAATTTGTCTGGCAATTTGATGTATTGTGTATTTCGATGCAGTTCTATTTCACCTTTTCCAATACCCAGTAATTGCTTACGAAATACTTGTGCCGATGGATCATTTTGCAACTGTACTCACATGTTCATGGTCAATCAAAGTATTTCGACATTCCGCAATAAAACGATTGTTTTAAACATGTGTTAATCTCATCGGCAAAAGTAGAGCGAGGAATCACTGGTAATGTCTGTCGGAAGCCACCAGACAGTAGTAGGACAGTACCACCGAAAAGTTTATCGTTACCTTTCAAATCTTACACAGTTCTATGAAATGCATCGAGTGAATGTTTATGAGCCATAGTACACTCATCCCAAATTATAATTGAACTCTTTTGCAACACTGCAGCCATTCCACTTTTCTTTTTAATGTTTACACATTGCGTTTGGTTTGTTATGAATGTCTAGTGGCAGATTAAATGCTGAAAGTGCGGTTCGCCTATCATCTAACAAAGTGGCAGCAATGCCTGACGATGCAATTGCCAATGCAATTTTCTGTTGCGACCGTACCTTCGCAAGGATCAGCGATATTAAAAATGTCTTACCGGTTCCACCTGGCGCGTCCAATAATAATAATAAAAAACCCGCCTTGTTCAGCATCAACAGTCAGCATAATCCAATTATAAATATTTTTTTGTTTTGCTGTCAGTAATGGCTCATTATTCGCAATAATTGTCGGTCGATCAGGTGATGGCATACCATAATGATTAAGTGGTAAATCTGAAATTAAAATACATAAATCTTCGATTAACACTAATGCTTCATTAGTCATTATACGTCTCTGGTGTGAAATCTAGATTTGGGCATTGGTTTTTTTTTTTTTTTTTTTTTTTTTTTTTTTTTTTTTTTAGCTTGGTGTAGTATATCTTCAGTCATACTGTATTTGTATTTTTCCCACAGACTCGAAGATTGTGATGGATAACATGTTGTTAAAAGAATTGCAAACAGTTTGACGAATACTATTCGGCGTGGCTGTCAACGCTGCATCAGCAAGTGTCAGGTCCCAATGATTGTCGTCTACCAGCAGCTGCAACTCGCGACATGCATCTTGACATGTATTGAACACTCGACATGTATTGGACACTCGACATTAATTGTTTGTAAAAATTCGAAAGAAGTTGGTTCGGGAACATTCACCAATAGCAAACGCTGAAAGAAACATTCACGTTGTTTTGGATGCACTGTGTAAAGTCGTCCTAATGTCTTGGCTTTGAATATGCCTACGATCGAAGGATGTGGTTCTCCCTTGTTTACGTTGCTACCATTTTTTACCTAATTTGTTCCATGAAAAATAGCTTGGAACATCGGTATATAATAATGTTTTTGGGAATTGGTGGAACACATCAGATTTTTGACACAATGTGAAAAATTCAGTTTGTGGTTTGTCGTTTTTGGTGGCTCAAGTACGGATTTTAATTTCAAGCCAAATCAAAATGTGAGAATGAGGCAAAACCTCGCTTTTGCCACTCAATCAAATACAGATAGCAACGTGTGTTACCGAAAACCGAATGTTTTACGATTAAATCAATCAATGATTTTAATTTTTTGTTTGAACACACGTGCCATGACATCATAACGATGCATTGATTGATGGCCTGGTAATAGCAAAGTTTGTATTTCCTCCCGATTCGGATTAAATGTAAATGTAATAAACAAATCTGGATGACCATAATGTCATACGTAAGTCATCGCATCTTGTATATATTCCTGCATGTTCCGTGGACTGCCGATGTAACTTGAAGGTAAATTAAATGCATTACCGATATCACTGGCGTTTAAATTTTCATAAATATTGCCGATAACAGTATCTCGTAAGAGGATGTATTCCTCCGATTGTAATTTAGCCTGGTTGTATCGAATAAATCGCATATGCTTGTTTTCAACTTTGGCGTACATATCCACGACGTAATGATGGCACAGTTGACGATATCGAAGGATATAGTTATCCTAATTACGTCTAACCATCAATCGGGCGGCGTAGTACTTCATTGAAGTAACTTTTTATTCGTTTATTACCTGATAAAATAATAAATTAAGTAGTAAAAAAAGAATAAGAAATTAATATAGTGGGCCCGCTATAATCCGGCCCCTGGTCGGAATACCGCGGGGCTATTGTACTAATAAAATAACGAATTAAATAGTTGAATATTAAATGTACCAGCAACTGGATCACGCTGTTTGATGTTGATGTGATATTCATCCTGCCATTGCCAGAATATCAGTGGATACTGGATTGCGTCATACGAACGGTGTAGATCCGAAATTGTACTAACAGTTCTATCTTGACGTGTGACTTTGATCAACTGAGTCACCAACCATAAAAACCGCAACTTCATCTACGGTTGGCGCGTTGAACCTGCCAGCGTGTTCTCCTGATCGTAATTTGTCAGCTTTGATGACAATTTGATAGTTGTCATTTTTTAAGTGTGGCGAAATAATTGAATAAGTTGAGTATTATTTTCAAACAAATTTTCCAACAATACCACAATTGCTCTCTCTTCTGCTTGTTCGATGAAATTATACTGGCACCTAGTTTTCAAGCATTTCTCACAATTTCCAATAGATTTGGAGAAACTTCGGGTCATCGTTTGGCATCGGTATCAACGACCCTAACTTATGGTACACCTGGCTTTGTATTTTGAATTTAGTTTTAAAATGACGTCCATCAGATGTGAGATCGCAAATTTTTGCTGCCGCAAAAGACGTCATCTGGAAGCAAGAATTGGATTAGCGTGTCTTGTGCAGAAAGAATTTCGAATCGTTTGATTCGCCAGCAAGAAGGATTGTAAATGATCTAGCGGATTGGGTAGCGGTAATAATACAACTTACCCTGATGCACAACACATGCCGGCTGCTTCATTGCGGAATTTCAACGCCTTATAATATTGGCATATTTTGTTCATTGAACCGATTGCAAATTTTAGAAAGTGCAGTGTAATCAATGGCTGGTGCATATTGGAACGCAAGACGAACAAATGATACACGTGTTAAAGCACGGCTGATTTGCTGTCTCTCTCGTTCTCTCTCTCTAAATGTAGCTATGTGCTGTTCTCGTGCCGCTCTTGTTCTCGATATATTCTGTGACAGACGTTCATCACGCTTTTTTGAGATTCTTGCATACGACGCTCAGCTGTCCTGATTCTTTGAACTTCCTTACTTGCCGCGATTTGTGTTGCTGATTGATGAGCTCTCTCGTTGAGCGTCGTGCCTCTCTGCTTCACGCATTGTCGAGGTTAGATTCTTTGGCGACATTTCACTAAAATATTTGATTTACAACAAAAAGTGCCTTTCTGAAAGCCTTAAAATAAGACACTATAATAAAGTGGTGAAATCGGAATTTTTGGGTCCATTGAAAAATACAGTAAAATGGAAGTTAAGAACTAATGAGGAAATATATAATAACATTGAAAAAATAACAGAAAAAGAAGAATGATATTTTTTGGGATACATTTATAGCATGGATGACACCACGCTTTCAAGAGGTTTAGAAAGATTTGAAACGAATTAATACCAGTGAACTGTATGAAAAGAAAATTTTTTCGATAGCAGACTTTGAATATGGCAGGATTCAAAGGTAGAGAGGAGTGCAATAATGAAGGAATATTGGGGAGGAAGAAAGAAAAAAACAACAGGAGACGAATTGAAATTGACACGTGGTCTCTAGCTGACCATAACAAAAAGAAGAAGAAAAATCATAAGCTAGGGAAAAATACGTACACGATTCGAATTTATCGTAACGTTTTCTTCAATGTTATATTCATTTGTGTAATTACTTTGTCGTTAGGTATAATGACACACAAACGATGAACAACAATACAGTATGATTATAACACAATACACAGCACAATTAAAATTGAAGAAACTTACACACATGGCGTGGAATAGACTGTATCATAAATAAATAAATCGAAATACATCTATTGGATGGTTCGATAAATTAACACACCGCCATCTGTTAGGAATAAACTGTAGCATAAATAAATTGAAACAGTACGTGATCCACAGGATGATTACCCAACCTAGCTAACCAAGTGTTGTATCGATAAGTTAACACATCGCCATCTGTTAGAAACTTATGGAACTATAATAATAATTATTTCGTGTTGTCGTAATGACCTGGTGACATGGTTTCTACTGGCTGGACCTTTACCTCGCCCGCCCATCCCGCCTGGTACAGGGGACCTACATTTTACGTCGAATCCGAACCACAGTACCGTCCTGGCGTATTTCACCTTACACAGCATGCTGCGCCGGAGGTTAATGCTGGGTTAAGTGTCTATAAAAATCCCCGCCGAGACAGGGATTCGAACCGAGGACCTTTCCATTTGCAGTCAGACGCCCTAAACACTGAGCCAGCAGACCGCTTAACCTTGGCGGCTTACAAATAATTACAAACCATTGTCCTATGACAAACATTTATTGAACATTTATTTCGCAAATAATAAATATTGAGGTCTATAATCCAGATAAAAACTATCCTATCTTTTAAGTTGGTCTAAATTACACACAGTAAGCCAAATTTCATGTAAATCGATTATGTAGTTTCGGAGTTCATCCCGGACGAACATCGTGACACGAGATTTTTATATATATAAAGATAAAGATAAACATATGATACTAAAAAAGTCAGAGCTTTTAATTATTTATATACTGGGGAACATCGCTTTCTTACTTTCCTTTACCTGAAGAATATGGTTATTTATATCAGATTTATGCGAAAAGATGCGAAATATGAACGAATTAACTCAATTATCTTATATTGTGATGAAGAACACTATGGCAATAACAGTTTTCGTAAAATGGAAATCATGATTGTGAGTATTTAATTACTTTTGTTGTTAATCTCATCTACTTTGTGTGTCTTCGTTTGGAGTCATGAATTTACTGAATACTACTCGAAGTTGGAAGTTTCATGCTTGTCTTTAACAGTTTCGACGTATTTAACTGTTTTCTTGCGATTTGTAAATCTAATACTTCTATCAAAACAAAGATTCTCGTCGATCAATGACAGCCTATCGATGATGAGAAAGCAAGTGGTAGCTTCTGAACAGAATACTCCTGGAGTACCATCAATGATAATTTCCGGACATCTATTTGCGCAAGAGCTTCACCTTTTTAAAATATTAAAAGATGAAACAGTTAACGCTCTGAAACAATTGAGGATGTCGTGTGAAACGGTATGTGAAATGACAGATTTGATAATGAAGAAACATAAAATAGGCTTAACGTTATTCCTCCTGAAGACTCTGTTATCAATTATAAGAGTAGCATTCAGCATAGTCAGCGACGAAACTGCGAGATGTTTTCAACTTATCTGGATCCTTGCTGTGTTAATACTAATTGTGTTGCCATGTGATTTGACGGTAGTTGAGGTCGAGAAGATTGGACAACTGTCCTTTCAGCTTGAGCTGCATATGGAAGGAAGCTGTGAAGTAGAACTCCGGATGTTCACCATACAGGCCAACACCTGCATCTCTCGGCGGCCGTTACACATTTGTCACACTTATCCCGGCTTTGAATAACCCCATGACCATAATTGATGGCGAACAGGTTAACCATGCCTCGCTGGAAACAGGCTTTCTGGCTCCAAAAATAACGGCGAACCGTGATGAAAATGTGCGTGAGACAATCAGATCTTTCCACGTGTTGCAAAAGGCGATAGATATAAGGTGTTCGCATAGGGTGGAGAGAGAGCGGGCGTGATTTAGCGCCCCAATCACATTGCTACCTCGGTCAAGCGAGTTTCAGTGGTGTGACCGGGGAAAATAGTGCAAAAAGAAGAAACTTAGATAGTGCAGCCCTAGCTCATTACGCTTGCTGACTTTGATTAGCTTCGCTGATTGTGACTCTAGAGTGGTAGTCTCCTTCCCCCGCGATTAAGTGGCAGACTCCTTAGATACTACTTGTTGTGTGCATCGAACTGTGGCCGCTCCATTTTTTTTCGGCTGAATGTATCAGCATGACATCCGGCCTGCTTCACCCAGTCTGTCTGGCAGTGTTTCCGGACGTCGATAGATCGATCCAAGCTGATGAACCCCGCCGCCTGGATGGCGTAACTGGTGCTAATTCCACGACCTACCATGTTAACCTCAGCTGCGGCTATTCTGCAAGTGAGATGCAGTGTTTGTAATGTACGAGATATTCGTCGGACCGGATGTGTCAACGTCGGAACCGACTTTATTATTCTTATTGAAAGTATTGGAATTTTGGGTTTTTATTCAGACTCTAAGACACGTGTTGCAGTGTCGGCAGATATGCTGAATACGAAATCCGTTCACTGACGTAAATACAAGTCTTCCTCAGAGCTTAACGACCAATACTCGCTCTCATTATAGCGACAGTCGTGGGTTAAATGACACCTTTAGCCGCCCTCACAAGTTAACTTAGCCTGCCACTATATCATTACCAGCCAGAAACTGATAGACTTTATCCGTCTTATCACTATAGTAACTTGGGCAGAATCGACGCTAGTTCAGAACTCTTCCTTCTAGCAGTCACTTATTGTTTTTAATATACTGTTAATGATCTATTAAACAAGATTTTACAAGTTAGATGTCTTCGTTCCATTGCTAGAATTAGTTTTCATCTCCAATTTCACCTGCTGTTGTCTTCAAAACTACTAATTATTATAATCACTGGTTCCGTATCGGATATACGGATGGTGTCACGCTAACAATACTAACAATAGATAACCCTGGAGATAACAAGACTAAGAGCCATCAAGACGATATATTAAATTAGACCGTCGCAGAAGACATAAGTCGGACAGAATAGTTTGAAATCCTTCAGGTTAATCCACTAAACGTCCATAAACATAGCCAATCAGTAATTAAACCATTCGGCTCTTTACAACTGAACGGCGTAAACTACTGCACGCGTATACTATCACGCAGAAAGAATCTTTGCGATTGTGCCTTCAACAGGGATGATTCCTGTCCATTTAGGTAATTATAATTAAAATATTAATTTTCAATTTATTTCATGACTTATCAAATGATAATGAAGATTTTTGCCATTTTTCAAACAAATTCTCATAAGATAAATTCAAATTAGCATTTATTAATCTTACTTACCACGACTTCTAGCAATATTAACAAATTACTAATAACAATTACGGTTTGCAACATTGAAAAAATTACGGTTCCCATCCAACGAAGACATATGCCCTCAGTTCATCTGCTCTCGGGCAAGGTTTTGTATTTAATACGTGGATTTAATACATGATATCGTGATTAGGAATTGTTTATCACTACTTTTCACACACTACTGCCATGATAATGTATTCAACCAACAGGTGTCCAATCGGTCAACTACGTGTCTTGCACCAAACTGATACATCGTATTTGTTACCTCATTCACGAGTGTGCAGTCATTATTTATTGTTGAAGCTCTATAGACCAGCAAGAATAGAGGTCACTCACTATCTAGATCGACAATATCAAAAAGTAAGTCCAACACATCGGAGATTTTGTTTTCGAAAATATTTATTTTACAGCGGCCAGACTGAAAAATTCTCCACTGACAACCAAAGAATTGTACGTAATCTTAGCGAATAACGGCCAACACAACAAAATACCAACTGGAGGAATGTTTGATGTGATATACAAACTTTGTGGTATAAAGTGGTTAGTGAGACAATACTATCAAATGAGAAATTATTTCGCATGCACCACAAAGTGACACACAGATGTGACCTTTGAGGAAATTTCGACTCATTTCTACATCACTTTAAATTCGGCGATGGATGTCAAATATGGATGTAGACAGAACATGTTATAGCAGCTCTTATCGACAAAAGTAGTAATCAGAATATTAGAACGTCAGTAATTAAGAAAGCATTAAATCTATGTATCTATAAATGAGAAAACGAGAAAGTTCGGATATGTGTTTGGATGTACTTGTGGAATCAATAACGCCTTAATAAATCAACATACATAAATGAAATTTGGCATGAAGTCAGTTAATTGCGTGCGAAGTGACATAGGATAGATTTTATCCCGCAAAATCGCATAGTTCTTTTAGAATTGCCATTAATATCAGTTCGAAAAAACAAAGAGTTTCCTACTTCGTAGATAGCCGTGCCACGTTTACTCTTTGCTTTTTACGTAAACTGCAAACACTACTTTTCAGAAATAAAAGCAAAAACCTTCTTACATATGCAAGTTTGGGTTTAGTTTAAAAGCCATAAAACCGACGCACTTGACAAATAATAGTTTGGAAGCAGGAAATACAAATCTGTACTTAACCTTAAATTTAAAAAAAAAGGTAGGTACTGTTGTCAAGTTCGCAAAGAGATGTTTTCATTTGCGTACATAAAATAGTATGACATATCAAATAACACACCATAATTGAAAATAAAACAACGTATAGAGCTATGAGTATACCAGCACGAAAGTCGGTTCACTAAAAGTGAAAAATGTCGTTGTTCTATCTCGGTTTAATTTATTTCCTGTTTTTTTTGGGGAGTAGTTTACGTCGCGATACATCACGTCACACCGTGACGTAGTGCTTATTAAATTTTCTTAAATAACTGATAACTAAATTCCTCTTGCCTTTTGCTGCGACAAGAAGGTTTTGTTTTCATTCTGTTCCAGGCAGAATTTCAATCTAACCACAATCTCCGTTAATATTGTTGCTAAAAATTAAAGCCTCAATCACAGGCGCATTGATACAATAATTTTATCTTAAGTTATTGATGTGTATCGCGATGTTAAACTTGAACCTACAGTCTCTGTATTACAAATTATTTTTGCCGAAATTTAAAACTTAACTAACCCTTTTTATTTTTTGTTCAGAATTTTTGTACAAATAATAGAGACTATGATTCACGAAGCTGCTTTTTACTTACTGTTCAATATTCTGCAAATATCTATGGAATGCTACATTTAAAACGAATATATTCAATGGGCTAATGTAGAAACTTATTGTTTCATGAAATAACAGTGGAAGTCGTTTACAACACAATACACAATTTACACGGAACATATGAAAGCTGCTTACTTATTACTAATAATAACTAAGTTCCTTCTGCCTTATGCTGTAACAAAAACAATCTGGTCCAGGTATCATTTCAATCAAACCACAATCTCTGTTAATATTGCCGCTACAAAGTCTAACTATACGAACAAACCTCAACATATTGAATGCAATTATACATCTTACTAAATTACGAGCAGTAACAGACACTTTATCGAGATGTTAACTTGACCAGCAATATTAACGAAAGTTGTCTTAGAGTTGTAGAGAATTATGGACTTTCCGTTGTACACTGTAGGTTACAAGCATTTTAGTATATTTTTTAAAAAATTAGGTCCTACGTTACTCCAATAACTGTCATGATGCTGATGGCATACTTCATGCGGATGAATGTAGTTTCAAATGAATTCAGTATTTAATTTACACATTTCTAACGTCATTAATTGGGTTCATTTAGTATCGCGATCTGAAATAATGAGTCAAGTTTATTTCGCCATTCATAACGTCACTAACATGCTATAGTGAATGTATTAATGCGCAACTGATGGAAGCTTTGATTTTCTAGCGGTAATATTAGCTGAGTTTGTGACCTGGCTGAAATGTAGCCTGGGCCAGAATGAAACATTATTAGTTATTTCAAGAGCGTTATTTTAGTGATGTCATGTGTTGATTTGTTCCGATATTGTATCAAAAGATTTATAATAAGCGTGGATGATTTAGCAGAACACGTGGCGTTGACCGATTTATAAATATTTTATTCAGATAGTGGAGTGGCAGACAAGCGGAGTGGTAATTTGCCGGCAGACATTCAATTCTGTTGGCAGATTGAGAAACCAATTATGAAGAAAGAATCAATTATTTTAACACTGAAATTTATACTTTAGCGCAGAATTAAAGGCTCCAAACGAATGAACTATAGTAAACTGGTCTACAGGCAATTCAACTGTTTCCATAGATAGAGAAACCATTACCACAATACCACTGATCATTATGGATAAAAGGATCAATTACTACTATACATACTCTTATAATATCTAAATTTCTATTGATGGAACCAATATATCCTCAAAACAAAATCAATATTAAAAAAAAGTTCTATTTTTTTAAAAGATTTTCTCAAATATATAATGCAAATCACAATATTCATTTTTAGTATTGCAATTTTTTTTAACGGAAATGAACGTTCTTGGGCCACTTATGTATTTATTTGCTGTTTGGATGTTAGTATTTTTTGTTGTTGATATTTAGTCGATTCGATCAATGTATTGCTGATATTTTGACGTTTTGAGCTTCCATTAGTTAAAACTATATTAATTTTTATTCGCGAGATGAAATTAGTAATTTTAAGAGATGCTGGGTAAACGAAATTCAAATATTTCAAAGAAATGTAAGAAAACTAGGGATATGAAGATAGCCAAAACCTAGGAGACAAATCCCCAATATTGTATATACGGATATATTAAACTGAAAATACTGCTAACAAAGAGAATATTTTTATTGTTTTAAAAATTCAGTGAAGTAGTTGTGGAACACATATAAATTTTTTTTATTTTATTTCAACATTTATTACTACTATTACCAATAAAAATAGCTCTAAAATTAATTTTATGGTCGTATTGACCTGGTGACAAGGCTTCTTTACGTCTCCGCAATCAGCCCCTTTCATAGCCTCTTAACGTAACCCAGTAATCCTACCGGACATAGAGGACTCACAGTTCAACACGGAATCAGAACTAAGTGAGCATTTTGGCGTAATTCACATCACACAACAACCTATGCCAGAGGTGGAGGAGACTGGGATTTATGCTGGGGACTTTTCCATCTCCAGTTGGACACCCTAACCACTGAGCAACCAGACCTCTGAAGAAAATCTTATATTACAACACTCTTTAACGCTGACGAAGTCGCGGGTAACTGCTAGTGAGAAATATAACTTGATAATTTGAATTCTATCTCAAATCGTGTTCTACATCTCACAAACCAAGACTGCAAAATTAGAAGAGTTATTATCGACCACGAAACCGACGTGTGCACCGTGAAGAAAGCGATAAAATACTAATAGAAAAAATGGAATCTTCTTGGAAAAGTCATTAAGAACAGCTGAAGTTACTCCCAGGTTGAATTGTAAATAACGCCGTAGGGTTCAATTTTTCATAATTTGTGCATTTATATCTTTGTTAAGAATGAGCTATCAATGCCTATGTTTTCGTGTTATTTTTTCTATGGCATAATATTTGATCTCCTGTGTTATGGCAGGAATGTAACAGTATGTTGAAAAATAAAAAAAGCTAAAAATTTAGTCCAGTATGACTTATTGATTAAGACAACGTTTAACGTTGACGATTGTCGATAGCTAATTCACTTAACCGCAATTCAATTAAGATGAGTGATATCCCCACCAAATTTATACCCTTCTGCTGTTCTTAGTCAGAATAACGATCATTACAGTTAAGACAAGGAAAGCGGAGTTACGAGCCATTTTCACTATGCAAGAACCCAGCTCACGGTGTTTTGTGATCCGTGAGGTATGTAGTATATGTCTTCAAGAAAACTGTTGTGTTTGTGTCTTGACACAGGTTTCAATCAACTTAAATGACTTTCCGTATTTTGTCTACATACATTTGTCTTAGTTTTCTTTAAAAATGGTCATAAAAATGTTTATGAGCATCACTAAATGTTCTGCCGAAACTTCCTTTTTTTCTGTTATTAATAATGTATTAGTTGTTTCAAATGTTCCTTTCTGCCTGATTTGTACTAATTCTGCTGTGTTCCCTTCTTCCCAATCATGTTAGCCTCCTCAGCTGCCTGTTATAGTATTTTGTTTCTGTACTATACTTAATTTTCTATTTTGGATTTAACTTTCCTTTACTCATTATTATTATGTCAATCCTATATACTCTCCGTTGCACTAGTACCGGTACTTTTCTTCCACTAAATCAACCTACCATTCAAATATCCCTTCAGTTCTGATGTTAGTGCCTATTATTATAATTTTATTATTGCACCTGTTATAAATTTAATTTTTGACACAAGAAATCCGAACCCTCTTATATTCATAAGAACTACACGATAATCACTTATTTCTTCAGTAAACCGAGACGCCACAATCATCGGGTTTTAATAGGAAGACGTAAAACAAATTCTCTCCCCTTGTGTTCTGCTTCTATTAATCCTATTTCATTCTCAGTCAACTACTGTTAAATTTAAGTAGTCACTAATAATGACAATCCTACTGAAATCTCTGAATACAAATTTGTGCATAAGTGACGCAAATTCTATATTGACGTAAGTAACTGTCGGAAAAAGTATCTGTATAATTAAACGTGTGTTGAAATAACCCAACACGTTTACAGTTTCTTTCGGTCATAGAATATTTTGAAATCTCATTTCATATTGTAAGAGAAAGTCTAAATTTTGACTAAAACATTTGAATACCAGGTATTAATCAATTTTTTATCAGATAAATAGTTCCTACTGTTTATTACTGTTGGCGCAAGTTTTTTTTAAAATGAAGGTTTGTTGAATAAAATATTTTTTACTGGTCATTTACACATTTTTTGTTTGCCGAGAGACATTTTTTCTTTTTTTCTGTTGAGGTAAGGTTTTTTATCAGTTGTCATACTTTTTTAACAGTTTTCTACCAATTTGATTTTGAAGTTGATTTGAGCGTTTTATAATGTACGATTCCCCATATTTTTTCTTATAAATTTAGACGGTTCCCTACCTAGTATCGTGTGTTTACTATCACTATCAAGAATGACAAATACAAAAATACCTTTTCATCCATTCCATAGTAGAAGTAGGGGAGCTTGAGGACAACGGTGAAAGGTCGATATTCATGGGACTGCTCAAGCTTTCGCGCTTATCGATTGCTGTGTATTTAATCATTAACTGCCATGACGTCACACGGGACATGCGCATCTAGAACAGTTCATTGAACGGAAAATAACGACTTTTTAGTCTTTTACTATAGTTACAAACTAATTTTCAGGAACTAAATTAACTAGTGGAGGATATATATCAAGCTGCTCCAAATACCTTACTCTTTCATTGGTACAGGACTCATTTCCGTCTTTTTTTGTAACAGCTTCTTCCTCCGTCCTTCGGATGCGGTAATGCCCAAGTTTCCAGTTTTCTCTTCGTTGATCTTGAGTAGCACGTTTTGGATATGCATTGGTTTATATTTTTCCTGGATGTTTTGTGAAATTCTGATTGCACCTGATTCAAAATACATATAACACATGACTAATGTCGTTGTCTCACATCTTTTAAGTAACTGAAAAGTGCTTAACAGCTCTGACAAAACTCAAATTCAACTCCTTATCCCTTCTGCTCATTTGGTTGACAATAAGTTTCTCCCATACCGTAACGCTGCTTAAGTTGCAGCTTAGTAAAAACTTATCTGGATTTCCTTCCGAGATGTCTTCTTTTTAGCTACATATTTCTTGCAATAAATTTATTTTCAAACTAAGGTTACGCATTTTTATTTTAGTTACATACCAGCTAAGCGAACTGTTTTGCTTGTTCGAGGATTACATCTTCTATTATGATTATCAAGCACATGGTAAACTTTCGTTTAAACATCTTAACCCTTATGTTGTGGGTAAAATTTTTTGAATTGTAGTCTTCACTTGGGTGATCAGATCTCTGGATATTGTGTTCAAAATCCTGTATAACTGTTTGGTCATTTGCGAAGGGTGTTTAATAAATGTTGACTAATAGAAAATTTTATTCCGGGGTCAGATCTCTGTTCAAATTTTCTTAAAAGAAAATCTACGTAAATATTAAAATGACTGGTTAAACATTACATCCCTTTGTTAGAATCGTCGAAAATATTAGTTCTCTTGTGTTTTACTTCCCGTGATAGCTTCAATGCTCGTATTATCAAAGATGTCTTGTATTACCTTTATTAGATGCTGAGGTGTAATTTTAACGATTCAAAACTGTAACAATACATTCCCGTCTATGCAATGTCCGAATTACCTGGGCCACAGACTAAAATTATCCGGGTGACAGGGTTCCCGGAGTATGGGGAAGTTCTTACGGTTACACGTATCTCCTTCCAGTTCAGGTATATTCAGGTTTCATCATCGGTGTAGCATAATGGGAGTAGTCAGCTCCATGATAATCATTGTAATAGGAGGTGGTCTGGCCACTTAATGTTGTCATTATAGTGTACGCTATTGCCAAGGCTGGCTATGAGTCGGTTTTCAGACCACGCACACTTGTTATAGAATGTGGTGACTGTTTGCTTGAAACGCTGTTTCAAGGTTTGTAAACCGCTGACTTGGTGCAAGACAGCAGTAGGCGTTTCCCTGTGGAGTTTGCAGGCAAACCGGATGGCCCGGTTTTGCACCGTTTGAAGCTTTTTGACGCCGGCCTCGATAGCGTAGGGGCTACAGTGCTAGCTCCACGTGCCGAAGGTCGCCGGTTCGAATCCGGCCGCGGGCATGGATGTTAAGTGTTGTGTGTCTGTGTGAATGTCCTGTCCGTCCTGTGGTGTCCATACTTACAAGATACTGAATATAAACACTGCATGATGACTTATTCACATTGAGCTGGCTGTATGGCCTCAGCAACCGAAAGCCATAGAAAAAAAAAAAAAAGCTTTTTGATATGTGTGGTCGCTGCATTTCCCCACACAACAGCGGCATATTCCAACACCGGTCTGACCAGCTACGTGTAAATACGAAGGGCCTGGTCAGCTGGTAAAGTGGATAGGGTAGAGTGTCCGCATTCTTCCTTCAGCTTTCGACCTGAGGTTATTGACATGGTTCTTGCAGGTTAGTCTAGTGTCAAGCATCACGCTGTCTTGGTCCATTGGATTCCCTCGTTGAAAAGAGTCACCGGATCAAGCTGTGGCACTTTTCTTCTGGAGATTATTATCGCCTGGCTTTTGGTGGCATTGAAAGCTAGGTGCCATCTTTTCCGAATTACCTGGGCCTGTAGTTTTCTGGTTTTCCGAGAGAGATTATTTTATTGGTTGGTAGGGTATGTTATCTATTCCTTTAGAAGGTACTTGTGTAATACGCATTTGCTCCCATACTACACTATTGGTGCACCATCAGCTTTAGCAGTGGTCTGCTGACCAGTAATTTTGTTAATTCTTACATTGTTGTTTTATTTCTCCAATATTATATTCTTCGCTTTCCAATATTTAGGAATATTTCCCCAACAATGTCAATTTTTATCCATTCCAATTAGGGATGGGCAAAATATATCGATGTATCGATATATCGATATTTTTTATAAAAAATATCGATATTTATTGCCGATATTTTTATTTTTGATATATCGATACATCGATATTGTATTTAGTGTATCGATTTTAAGCACCAATTCGATATTTTTTCTACGAACAAAATTCAGTAACCAATTTAATCGTTACATATATATATGATAAATATACATACATATCCAATCTTCTGAAAGTGTCTTAAAAAGTGAATTCGTCGAAATATAACAGCTTCATCAGCGGTTTAGAGGTTACGAAAAGCTATCAAATTTTAACAGCTTTACGTTAACGTCATTTTTATGTTAGCATGTAAGCGATTATTTTATCTTTGTACTTGAAATATTATCTTTTCAACTGTTTTTTTTTTATTTACAAATAACAATTAATGGGTTGATGAACTACAAGTCATTATGAATGACTGTTAATTCATTTAAATGTCTACAATCTAGTCTACAGTCAAAACTCCTTAATTGCAAGGAATGCGTTCCGTAAATTAGCCGCAAATACGAAAATCTTGAATACGGAAATCTTGAATACGGAAACCTTGAATACAGAATGTTAGTTTATATAGGATTATAGGGAATACGTTCCAAGTATACAGAAATTTTTTGATTTAATGGAGTGATTATCGCACTTTGAACTTAATAAACCAGTTCTGGGTTGCTTTAAAACCTCTATCCTAAAGTTCATTGTTATGATCTTTAAAATATGCATTAAGACATATAGCTTTCTCGTGAATTACAGCCCCACTTTTGAATACTTTCTTGTGATTGCTGTCTTGGATTGATGTAGTGAGAGCGGTTTTTAGTTTTTTAATCACTGGGACGCCAATAGTTTTTACTGATAGTAAGATCCTCTTCTATCGCCTCTTTCGTGTCAAGTTGTAGGCGATTACCATGGGTGATGTATATCCCTCCAAGGAAAGTCCTAGGAAGATGAACTGGGGTGGTTTCCCGCTTCACCGAACGTGGTGGTGTAATGGTTAGCTTTCTGGCCTCGCATTCGGGAGGAGGGTGGGTCGAATCCCCGTCCGGGCATCCAGATTTGGGTTTACCATGGTTTCCCAAATCACTCCAGGCAAATGCCAGGATGCTTCCTTCAAAAGGCCATGGCCGAATTCCTTCCCATTCCTTGCCCCCCATCATTTCCCGTCTCTAAAGACCTCGCTGTTAAGAGACGTTAAGCAGTAAAAAAAAATCCCCGTTTCCTTCCTCAGTGTGACAGTGCTCCTAAGTGTGTATGACAGTGACACTGTGTGGTTCAATATAGAGTGTTGTGTATGAGAGATGAAAGAAGGGAGAGGGTGGAAGCCTGTGTCGGCATGTTCAGGCCTACTTTTGCGAAACATTCTAAAGGGGGTGCCAAGCTTAACATTCCCATCCGACGGAAGAATCACCATCAACAACATCGTATGCCCTCGCAACATACGCACTGCAGAGAGGTTTGGTGATTAGAAATTGCAACTTACTGGTCAAGCCCGGATGATGAAAATCGTTGATGGAGTGTTAAGCGAAAATAATTGATTTTCAGCACTCTTCGATCACATAAAAAGTATTGTGACTTATTTTAAGCAGTCTGTCAATGCTATGGATCTATTAAGATCTGAACAAGAAGCATCTGGGGAAATGGAAGAAGAGGTGTTGACTTTGAAACAAACTGTTAGCTCCAGATGGAACTCCTACTTTAATATGTTAGAACGATTTGTCAGACTCTCTGCAATTGTAGCTAAAATCTTAGCTACAAAAAGTCAGTCAAATATAAACACACTTGATATGGTTGCAACTTAACAGCTTAATGTAATACGTGACCTCATTGTCCTGCTTGGTCCTTTCAAAGAAGCCCCTGAAGAGGTTAGTGGTACAAATTATGTGACTGCTAGCTTAGCCATTCCTGTTAGGATTCACGGTAAAAGAGGTTTTACTCTAAAGAATTCAAGAGAAATTAAGTCCTTTAGAAAGAAATACATTCCTTGCAGCAGCTACCATTTTGGACCCTCGTTTCAAACGTATACACTTCACTTTTCCAATCGGTGTGTCAAATGCGATATCTACAATAAGTAATGATATTCGCTTGGAACTTAGACGACGAGGACAACGTTCTCCAGAAGTAAGGTCTACAGCAGCAACACAATATATCGCAGATAACGCATCAATTTGGTCCGCACATGAAAAGCTATTATCCCTTAGCACTAATGTTATGCAAGAGGTTCCAAAGCTCTGGCTCAGTTCCTAATGAGCTTATGCAGTATTTGGACCAACCATTAATAGACAGAAAATCAGACCCAGTAAAGTTTTGGGTGAATTGCCAGTGCTCCAGCGTGCTGAAATACTTTATATGTCAAGCTTCTTCTGTGTCGTCCTGCAGTCAACTTAGCTGTACCGAACAACAGGAGTAGATTGACGGGGGAGCACATAAAACAGGGAGTCCTTTTGATGTTCACATCAGACGAATACTGGTTTGATTGATTGAAAAAAATAATAAATTAATAAAAGTTTGTATAATTTCTACCAGTCTTTAATTTTCAGAATTTTCTTATATATTTTGATGTATTTTAAGATTTTTTTTAGATAATTTCTCCCTTTAGCCAAAAATATCGAAATATCGATATATCGAAATATCGATATTATTTCCCCGATATATATCGATAGTGTTTGTAAATATCGTTTCGATATTTATCGATATATTTTTTTAAATGCCCATCCCTAATTCCAATGGCTTTCACTTTATTTACCACCATATTGTGGTTTACTCTGCCAAACGCCTGTGAGAGATTTAGTGCCATACTATCAACTTGGATTCCCTTTTCGATTTCATAAGCAATAACTTGCATATAGATCACCTTCACTAATTCACATTCACATGAACGTCTTTGCCAAAACTCATGTTTCCGTTTTGTAATCCAGTTCTCTCCCTCGGAGACATTTCTGATGTGGTTGCATTTTGTACTTAGGCATGTGACGAGACGGTTGGTTTGTAGAAACGTTTTGCTTGATATTTATCTTTACTGCAATACTAATCTTTGATAGTCAGTGCATGGGACAGTTGGTGTAGAGAAACTGTTATAGTCGTTAGCTACTATTTAACATTTCCCTAGTAAAAAAAAACACCCCCTCTTCCCCTACACATCCCTCAATTTTTTTATGTGATCTTTGTATAAACACATAGTTATTGACCGATTTCGAAGGAATTTTGCACACTTCTACTTTTTTTTTAAAAAAAAAAAAAAAATGTCTCGCAAAACCATCCCCGCTCCAACTTTAATGTGTCTATATATGCGAATCCACTTAAGAAAGAAAAAGAGAAATTGCAACACATGCCGGGTAAAGCTAGTCCTTTATATAGTTTGGGCTTGTATTGATTCATTACCTATTTTCCTGTTTGAGTGGCACTTGAATGAATTTAGCCTTTAGGTATTTTCATGTACAGTTGAGTCGGATATAAATATGTATTCTTTCCGCCGGCTGAATGAAAAAGTGAATTCCGTGGCCGGTTGTCACAAGATAGTGGCAGATCTAACTATCTGTAACATCGCCATCGCAAAAGATTGTGGACCCCTTCTTCAAAACCATGTTGAGGGGCTGAATCAGAGGACAAAGCGCCTCTGTGGAGATCTTGGCTGCGTATTCCTTGATCGTAGCTATAAAATTGAGTCGTCTAAGGCCTCCTGGAATAGGTTAGGCTACATGGTTGGTTGAAGCTATGTGTAGAGTATTGAAAGTTTTTTCAAGCTGAAACAGGAAGACGTGTAATTTGAAATATATAGGAATAGCACCTCATGAGAATGTCGACAGTTAAACCTTTTCGTGTTTAACTGTAGAAGTGATTGTTACCAACAGTCTGAACTAGAAACTATTCACAGATATCGTAATTGGCACAGAAAGCTGTTCAAAACAAGATTTAAAGTTCCGCTGAAATACTTAATAATAGCATGAATTTTTTCCGTGATAATAGATTGCATTCCCATAGCTAGGATGCATTTATAGCTGTCAGTAAAATCCTCTCGTGTAATGAAATAGAGACCATTGTGCATTAAACTTAAAGTAGCCAGAACAATATTTGAGATAGGTGCCTTTTCCCGTTCATCTGATGTCGACATAACTGTTGCCGTGGTGTTAGCAATAATTTAAATATTATAGCTAAACGATTTCAGGATCATGCAATGATTAAGTTGTGACTTCAACTTGTCTTATATCGACTGGGACTATTCACGTTACTTGTAGTGAAATCGAAAAGAGGCTTTTATATCCTATACAGTCCACTCTGTGAACAATATTTTTTATTATTGAGTGGGTCGTAGAACTGGTAATAGGTTCTTAAGCTATACTCCGATTTATTGCAAATAAAGAATACGTGGACTCCAAGACACCAGGACGATCTTTATTGAAGCAGGGATCCTACAGACTGCTCTAAATAGTGATATTAATTAAATCTTACCTTATCGACATATCACCAACTTCTTCCACACAATTACTATCTGAAATAAGTCGGTTTCTAACTTAATGACAGGAAATACTTTACTATACACACTGGATAAGTTTAACAAGTTATTTAATAATAAAAAGCCTAACCATTCATTTAGCTTGGCTACAGTGCTACCGACTTGATCTTGCTTAATAACTTAATGTCTTCTCCACTCAAATACGAGTATAACGGAAACATGGATTAACTGAATTAATACACTGAACGACTGAATGATTAAGTAACGATACAACCCGATATTACCAAATAAGGTCGCCACGAGGTATTACAACATTATTATTAATATCAAAAATGGCTAGCAATTTTCATGTTACTTATATTGAATGAATTATGTAACTACTTTATTCAACAAAATATCCAAACAATAACATGAGACAGTGATAAAAAATGATAAAGGCATGGCTTTCCGCGCAAAGCAAAGGCAACAGCCAGACACAGATCTTACCTGTTACATGGTAGCTGGCAGAATAACTCATTCATACAGAGTTTTTATGCTCTGGTAAGGCAGGTGATCAAACTGTTCATGTGTTCTGTAAACGCCTATGCGAGAACTATGCACTGCAGTAACCTTGGACCCTGAATCTAGCAACTCTGCAATTCTACTCACAGAGGCATCTCACTCGTTTGCACTCACTACGAGAAACATACAATATTCTTCACTGAATAAACTACTAAAATTGCTAATTTAAGCCCCAATTCACAGTCTTCCCATTACAGTAGTAGAGATAAAAATGATAGAGAAATCATTCTCGAATTGTTCTCAGGTCATCTTGAACAGCTAGTTACTGAACCAA
Source organism: Vandiemenella viatica (assembly GCA_031002005.1). Taxonomy (NCBI): domain Eukaryota; kingdom Metazoa; phylum Arthropoda; class Insecta; order Orthoptera; family Morabidae; genus Vandiemenella; species Vandiemenella viatica. Next base: position 58,731 of record JARYHS010012366.1, read on the forward strand.
AGCGACGTCATGATGCCAACTAAAACATTTTAGATCTTATAGTTGTAAATAGGCTAGAAATATAAACAGACATTTCAACGCCCGCAGTAAGTGGTAACTGCAATAGTAAAATCAGTAACTGAGCGTATCAAGGAAAAAGAAAGGATTGTTTACAAACTGGAAAAGGCTTTAAAGTAGTATTTTAGAAAGTATATGAGGGACTTTACCTTCAGAGTAATCGGTATTGAAGTGATTTATTGATAGTATAGAGAAAAGCACAGAGAAGAGACGCTCGATTCGTGACTTTTTGCCGGAGTACTTATGAAAGCGTCACAGAACTGTTACGCAGATATGGCAGGGTTTGTCTGGCAGACAATGGACGTTGGTTTCGTTTGAATTTGTTGTAAAAATATGCGAACAACTCCTTTCATTTACGATAGCGGTGAAACACTTCTTCCACCAATCTATTTGGGTCGCGAAGACAAAAGAGGTAAGATTAAAGAAAGTAACTGTCATACTGATGTTTGTATATAATCTTTCTTCCCTCATGCTATTTGATATTGGATGCACAGACTTAGTTTTGGTGCAAAGAATACTCTGCCAGTGACAACAATGAATTGTAGATGTTGGATAGAGATGTAGATGCCAATCTATACATCAACTTCCTCATCACTAATGTCAAACTAATTGCCCTGTAATTTTCAACATTATTTACCTCCGTTCCTGTTTATGACTGATACTACTATTGCGGTTCTCCAGTGTTCTGATAAAGAGCAATTCTCCAGACTAAGTATAAATTGTATTACAAGACAAGTGTAATGTCGTATTCCCCTAGCTGTAAAATCGAGCTCTTTAGCTTTTTAGACAGCTATGGAAATAGCTCTGTGACATACTTGGAATTCCTTCTTATTGAAACATATGATAGAAAGCAATAATGTTGCTAGCTTTATTACACTAGCAGAACAGGAGTACAGTGGAGTACGCAGTGATTTAAAAATAATAATGCACCAGATAAAATTCTCTACTACCGTATAACACATAGTGACCTAATATTCAGTTACGATAAACCACCGGTAACTCGTTTAAGTCATAATAATTAATTGTATCTGTTTCAGAACATAGAAGTGGACCAAGATGGCTTACTGAAAAAGGCTGCCAGACTTTTCCGAGTGGTCTGCTTTCTTCATGGACTTGCTCCATACTCTATAGATGAAGGGAATATTCGACAGATCAATATTGGGAAAGGGTTATCTCTCACTTTCACAGTCTTTAGCACAGTTTATGGCATCTACTTATGTAACATATTTGTATCCTTAGAAGTGTCAGATCCTATGGTTTCTGTTATAATGTACGGCACATTTGGTATCACCTGTGCTTTCAGAATTTTGGTATTCCTATTCGAATTGCTTACAGAACATTCCAAATACGAACAGTTGAATTCAATCGTCATGGCCTGTGATGTAGGACACCATGGAAACATCAAGGGCCATAGAATGGAATCCAAAGTTGTGAAAATTGAAATTCTTTTATTAGTAATTGTAACTATTGTGTTAGTCTTTCTATGGTGTCATGGCTTTCCTGAAGCATCTACGATGTTAGGATGGGTTTGGCTGTATTTAACGGTTTCGACACATTTAGCAATAATGTTTAGGTTCGTTAACTTAACCCTTATAGCAAAACAACGATTTTCGTCGATAAATAACAGTCTAACGATTTGACAAAAGAAGTTCTGACGCCGGAACAAAATGACTCTGGAATATCATCAGTCATGTTATCTAGAAATCTATTTTGGCAAGAATTTAAAGTTTCTGGAAGAGTAAACAATGAAACAGTTAAAGCTTTGAAGAAACTAAGAAGATCTTATGAAACACTGTGTGCAATGATGGATCTGATAATGGAGACACATAAACTGAGCGTAACATTATTCTTATTAGAGACCCTGATAGAAATTGTTGGAATAGCATATATTTCAGCCAGCAATAGATCAGAAAGATTTTTTCTGTTCGCTCAACTTTTCTGTAGTTTTGTTCAGTTTTTGCTGGTGATCTTACCATGCCACTTGACGTTGTCTGAGGCCGAGAAGACAGCCCAACTCTCTTGTCAGCTCCAGCTGCATATGCCAGAGAGCTGCAGCCAAGAACTTCAGATGTTCACCATTCAGGTTAACACCTGTAAACCTCGGCTCTCTTTATATGGAACAGTGAAACTCAACATGAAGCTGTTGTTGTCGTTCATATCCACCTTTACAACGTATACTGTTATGCTGCTTACGTTTAAAGATGACGTCAGGGGAGCATGATTCAGTACACAAAACCTTAGATGATAGGCTTGGAAATTCATTTTTGATCCCTGTCTCCATTAAACTCGAACAAAGTATCATTATCCAAAAGAGATTCTAAATAACTAGAAGTAAATCTAAAATTATAATCTATCTGAGGAAGTATCACAGAGTAACAAAAGAAGACAAAATTATCTAAGAATAATGTAAGGTTCTTATCCAATGTACCATACTAAATATATAACCGGTAGATACACAGTAAAAAATTTAAAAAAAACAGCTGAGTGTGGCACATACTTTTTGTGTAATTAACTAATGAACTTATCCTTACATGCTCAGAAAGTAGCAATTTGGTTTATGAGTTTAGGCAGTATATAGTAACTTGTTATAGTAATAACATACAGTCAAAGAATTATTTTCCCTTAACATTAAAAAACCGTGTAAATGATTATAATTGTAAGTGCTGAATTTTAGGGATACGAGTTATACGTAAATACACCTCCACTTATAGAATGCTGGTAGCATCAGTGTTCTGGATGGTGGAGGGTATACGTAATATACTAAGCAGGTGTAAGCACGAACATTCCACATCCGAATCTGATATTAAATCACAAAAAGAAAAATAAAGGCATCTATAATATTGTAACACTGCTAAAGAATAGCTCCAAAACTAATTTATGAAGAATATGAAAGCGTCGTTCCTTGAAAGATTCACATCTTATATAACGTATTCAAGGTATTGAATCATTATTTCTTTCGTTTGTTGTTTCGTAAAATTCATGTTAGTATAGTTGGGGAAAATATTTCAGTATTGTATCCGTATTGTATTCGTGAATAGTAAAGAATATCACGAAATAAAATTGAATATAACCGGCAGATACTGACGGCCAGCCGACCAGTGCAGATGTCTCCACACCTGATGAAGTCGACGGAGCTAGTCGTTGAAATATCGTGTTTTCAAAAAACAATCCGGTGAAGATTCCATTACATTTTATACGATTTTAAATAATATCTGTGACTATTGCAGTAAAATAAACCCAAAAATATTAGGGTGAGCAAGGTTAAAATATAAGAATAATTACATTAAAAGATATAAATGTCCCAAATGATTAACATAAATTTTCAGATGTATCAGAATAAATAAAATCTGTAAAACTTACCTTTAAAATATTAATTATAGCACAACAAACTCACAAAACTACACTAGCTTTGCTATTTATGTGTTATTAGATGTATTCTTTTAAGAGAAATGTTAATTCTGGATAGAATTGTTTCATGTCTTGTATTAACGTTGTTAATTTACGAAAAAAGTGGATGTTTGTCAGTATTTAAAGAAAACTGCTACAGATTTGTGGACGGTAAATTTGTTTTAGCATCTAGCATATCTGTTTTCTACAAAAGTATAATTCACCATAACTACTATGCTTGCATCAGAAAATTTTGTATTTGCATTAAATGTGTGCAATATATGCTTTCGTTGGTTACGCAATAAATATTTCTAAAGAAAAAGCAGTTTTTTTTTTTTTTGTAATCACACTTGTTTTCTTATTCAGTTCATAGGGAAGCTTGCAACTTCCTCATCTTATCGATTCAAAAAAAGTATGTACGATGTTTTCTTTGATGTACGTGTGCTTTATTTCTGTTCCTTGATAGAGAATCAAATAGTAGTAAACGGATAGTCAGAAACATGCCTCTTAATTTGGTTGAACCACAGTTAGTGAACAGATTAAAATAAGAAAAATGATTACTTAGTAGCAGAATAGATATTCAGTACCAATAAGGTGACGTTATAAAGTGACAATGGTGTGAACTAAATATTAATATAGTTTGTTATCTAAATAAATCAATGAAGACACACATAAGGCCATAGCAAAAGGAACACTGTTTAAGATCAATTTAAATTGAAACATTTTAATAGTACGGTTTTAAAGTTTTTGTGTATGTAAAGGGAATATTTCTTCCTATCGGCTGGGATGTTTGTGCAGTTGACGAACAGGTTAAACGGGAAGTGAGCGCCACTAACCAACACTTAAGCTGTGGCGAAGACTTTGAAAATTCAAAGGTACTGGAAATCCAGACTTTTCGGTGGTGTGAACCGATGCTGTTCGCGGAATTTTTCCCTGACAGAATTTTTTTTTATCTATTGCTTAAGTGGCCATCACCGTTCAACCCACATAACGTTCCATTATGTCACAGCAATAATTTGAAATGACAACTGAGGTAAAAGTCAGGTGTTTGAATTAACTTATAGGATGCTAGGTTATATTAATAATTTTCTCGTATTGTTAATTTTGTTCTTACACTCCGAGGAGGCTGATTTTATCTAGAAGCTACAAGGAGGGGACTTTGATTTCTATGTTCCGAGATGAGTTAGGGAAGACGTCAAATCTATATGCTGTAAGACGTCTGAGGGAACTCATCTTGCTGTCTGCTTCAAGAAGTCTGGAGGAAAATAACCTCTCGGGTGTCCAGCCGGATGGTGTTGTATAAACATGACGTTTCGACAGCTAGCTCTGCTTTCTTCATCAGGTATCAGGTCTCTTCTAGCTGTCGCAAGCTGACTTTCACCTCCTAGATTGGCTTAGGCTCCTATCGATCTTCCTTTATACCTTCAGGAATCGCGCGTAAAATCTTCGGCCGGATCACTACTAGACCTTATACCTGATGAAGACAGCAGAACTAGCTATCGAAACGTCATGTTTATACAACATCATCCGGTTGTACACACGAGGAATTTTCGTGTCGGTGTAACGGTTAGCGTTCTCGCCTCGCATTCGGGAAGATGGTGGTTCGAATCCCCGTCCGGGAATCCAGATTTGGGTTTTCCATGGTTTCCCAAATCACTCCAGGCAAATTCCGGGATGCTTCCTTCTAAAGGCCATGGCCGAATTCCTTGCCCCCATCCTTGCCCCCCATCCTTGCCTCCCATCCTTTCCCGTCTCTAAAGACCTTCCTGTTGAGAGACGTAAAGCAGTTAAAAAAAAAAAAATCAAATAGACTGGAGGATTTTATTGCATCAGTGCGCCGGGAATGTCTCCCCTCACACATGTCTTGAGGAGTTCTGTTAGAAGCCATGCCGGAACTTTCCATGCACTGTGGAAGTGATACAAGATTTTTCTTTTTAGTTGCTAAGTCCATAAGATCATCACAGTTAGCTCCAGTTTATAAAAACTTCGTCCCAGTTTATTTAGTTATAAACGCATCACACTGATGTTAGTGCAACGTAACCCATGTGTGCTCTTAACCCAACACCAGCCTACCATCTACGACTCCAGATGCACCAGAGTCATCATGCTACACTAATGTTACTATCGTAATTCGTCGAAATCCCAGCAAGAATATTTTCTCAATGCCCTATAAAAACGTTGAGTTGATGCAAGTTGACAAACTGTCGTTCTATTTAACTTAAGTGTTGGGCTATGAGAGTTTCATGTACGCAAAGCCAGAAAATTTAAGGTAAGGAACCGTTTTTTGGTGTCAGTGGTCTCTCACTAGTTTTGAAGCAACCCTCCATCTCCTTCATCACCCCACGTCCTCAGTTTTTTTTTTTTTTTTGCTGTCTTTCGACTGGTTTTATTCAATCTTCCTTCCTTTCCTATCCTGTGCCAACCTTTTCATTTCTACATACCCATTACAGCCCACGTCCTCAATTATCTGTTTCATATATTCTAATCTCTGTCTTCCTCTACAGTTCTTACCTTCGACTGTTCCCTCCAATAACAAATTAACCAATCCACCATGTCTCAAAATATGACCTACTTATATGGTTCATATATTCTAATCTCTGTCTTCCTCTGCAGTTCTTACCTTTGATTGTTTCCTCCACTAACAAGTTAACCAATCCTGCTTGTCTCAAAATAAGACCCAAAAACTTATCTCTTATTTCTGTAAGACTCTTGCACAAACTTCTTTTCTCACCCATCATTTCCAGAACACGTTTATTTAGTTCTTTACCTGTCCACTTAATTTTAAGCATCCTTCTATAGCACCACATCTCAAATGCAAGTTTCCT